>QOVE01002327.1:0-63613 GCA_003521275.1 Tricholoma sp. MG99
CTTCAAGGGCCTTGATCGCCGATCGAGTTAAGCAGCAGAAATACTTGTTGATGGAGGTGCACTGCCCTAGATGAAAGGTTCGAAGACCTTTTCCTGTTGAGAAACTTGTCAACGGCACATTCTCTCACTGTGAGTGGCAATAACACCGTACCTTTGGCAAAGTTATCCTTAGCAGACATCAAGAGCTTACTTGAAGAGACCTGTTATAGCGTTTAGTATGGCTGGGCAGAGTCGGCTTTGGTTAAGCTGTAGCCTGAGTACGATCCACCGGAGCAGAGGCGTATGAAAACAAGTAAAAAATAGACTTGTATGAGCAACAAGATTTTGAATATGAGCGACAAACCGATTCGAACCAAGGAGATCCACTCCCAGAAGATAGGTAGTAACAACTTGCCAGCGAACTTCAAAAACTCGGGAGTCCAAGTAACCTCACCTGAAATTTGATGGTCGGACCTCTCCTCTAGAGTCAGGCTGAAACTTATGATGCTCTTGACACAAATGATAAATTCCACACTGGCAGACTCATTGGGCTTCTATTGGTCCTATATCATCATGAAAATAGTCAGAATCAGCGGCCAATGACTGTGATTAATGAGTGCTTTCATGCCATTTTCGTGTGACAGAGTCGTGTACCGTGACGGTGTCCAACGTCATGAGTGCCAGTGGCAATTACATATCTAGTTTTTTTGGCATTGTGGACTTGTGGACTCGGATCCACACTTGCAATGAGCAACAGTTAGCTTCAGGCTTGAGTTCTTCGACTGCATCTCAAGTCTCACTGACTTCTGATCCCCGTCCTCGGCGACAAGTTGTGGCTGAGGCCGAAGCATTAATGATAGTACCCCCTATTTCATGGCTAAACATGTCATCAGAACTATGAGGACCAAATACACACGAACCGTTAACGTAGTACTCACTGAAAGATATGCTGTGCATGGAATCATCCGCTTTCAATTGAAGAGAAGCTGAAACCTTCTCAGAACTGCCGAAAGTTCTGTTCCTCAGATACAGATCCATTCCGTCTCGAGGGACAGAGTACAATTAAGCACAAACATCGTGAAAACTAAGTTGCATGCATGCGGTGAGGTAAACAGGACCACATTAACTCAAAGTCGACTCAGAAAGACGTTCATCGGTGGAGGGAGTCACTGGTACGATGGAAATATTGATATGCACTCTGGAAAATGTGAAAAGTCTATATTCAGCGCATTGTTTATTTTCAGAAAGTAGGGGCGTGCCATATTTTACGATGGTGGCAGAAAATAGAAGCTTGATCCGAGTCAATGCTTAACCCCTGCAGAAGTCGTACGCCGTGGACGCCTGATGAGACATTGGCACATAGAATTCATAGAATAATCACCGCAGCACAATAAAGTTTCCTAGTCCAATATTTATGAGCCACAGAGTCCCTCCTTCACTGCTTTCGCCAGGTCTGAATCATCAAGGTCTCCAGATATATCAAATATATTGACTCCACGCAAGCCCAAATCTTTTGCGAGCACCGCCTTCATCTTGAGAGACTCGGTATCGTCATATGAGATGACCTGTCCAGCCGATGGGGAGTGCAGGTAAGGCGTACTTGAGCAATTATCCCATAATCTCTGGAAACCACCACCAGCATCAAAAGACCGTGGACCATCTGGGTTGGCAAGAGTCGTACAAACAAGTGCACCTTGGGAGACCATGTTGCGGAATTGGACCTGGCCATCGCCATCAGCGTGAACAATGACCGGGGAGTCTGATGATCGTGTGCGAAGGCTTGTAGCGTTAGATAATGACATGTATCCATACGATGGAACCCCAATCACGAGCTGTGAGGGAAGGAAGCCCGCTCCTGTAAATGCATTGTACGCTGCAACCATATTTCCCTGAGGCTGAGTAGACGTTTTACAGGCATCGTGCATCGGAGCATTAGGACCAGGATTGGACGATGCTAAACACGGCGTATCAGTTGTTCATACGACAAGCATAGCAGGCGGAAAAAATCACAATCCCAGGTATCATAATTCATCATCAGTGCCCAGTCTAAAACCCCGGCCATCTCTGACATGACTCGACCAGCAGAATCAGTCCAAGGCTCTGTTGGTGCAGCAGCAGTAATCACGGCAGTTGGAGGCAGGGTCGCGCGGAGGAACCGCAAAAAGGAAAGGAAGTTCTGTGAGTCAGACGCATCCACTTCGTTCCCGCTAGCACCTTGTTTGCCAGGGTATTCCCAATCGATGTCGATCCCGTCTAGATTATGTGTGGTGTAAAGATTACATATATTTGATACCAGCAATGCTATACTCTCGTTTGTGGCAACTGCGCGGGAGAAGGATCTGTAATTTCCTGTATTTCCTATTTTATTCAAGATTTGTGAATCCCTACCTGCTTCCTGCCCATCCACCGATACTGAGCTTGATCTTTGTGCCTATAGCATGAGCTAGGCGGACAAGTTCATCAAGTAGCGCTGGTGAATCTTGGGAATCCCAGGCGAGGGTACAGTCATCGTTAGGTACAACAAACGCAAAATCAATCCAGTCAAAAAGGAGATAATTGATCTTCGTAGGAGGAAAGTCAGAGCCAGCCCAATCAGGATAGTATCCCATGACAAGAGGTCCTATAGAGTCGCTTGTAACTTGAAAAGGCGAAGAGTCAGGAGTGGCCCGTGGGTCCAGAGGGTCTGACGTGACATTAGATCGATTGTAGAGAGCACCGACGGAAGACGAGGCTTGTAAGTTGTCTGTAAGCTGGGAATAGTCCGAGTCGATGCCTCCCGTGAAGCCAGTCGTCTGAAGAGTATCGATACCGCTGGCAGATGATGGAACCCAGTGAACGAGCAACGAAGCTAGCAGGGGGAAAAGAGCAAGGGATGAAAGCATTATGAAAAACGAAGAGAAACTAGGGATCGATGCATATAGGAGACAGCATTCGCCTGCTTATAAGGAATGCCAGTGAGGATGACCATCGTGGTCAGCCTTACTTAAACGAATGAAGCCTAGTCACAAGCGCTCACTGACTCACTGAGCGCTTGAGCCCCTAATATTTGCTATTTATAAAGAAGCGGACTCGGAAGCGATGCCGGTTGTAGTCTCACGGTTAACCTGACTCTCGTTGTTCTGATGAGAAGACAATCATTCTGCCGGTTGCACTGTACAGCTGTAATACTTGTTGAAACGGTTTCGAATTCGCGTGCATGATGCACAACTTTGATAGCTATGTATAGCATATAGCAGTGTATAGCTGACAGCTATATCTGTGGGTTTCACCATGTCATCTAGGCTATAGCTATTCATTCGCCACCATCACTGCTGAATGAAGTCTTCCGTTTCTTTGCTCTCTTTCTTTCTTGTTTCAACTCAAGCATTCCCCTGGACTGCGACGCCATTTAATCCGCCTGCTATACCTCTTGCTGTGCGCACACCGTACCTCTCGGCCTGGCTTGCACAAGGAGCCGGTCCGTCAACTTGAATTCCCTATGGCTTCATTCAATTATATTGAGTTTTCTGTAGGTGCAGCGTTAAACGATGCTTGGCCCACTTTTTGGACAGGGTCTGTACGTATCCTGTTCTCGATGTGATGTGACCAGGACCGTTCAGCATTTACTGTCAGATCCTCGGTTGGGCTGGGTTTCTCAAGGTTGATGGATCCGCCTACAGTTTCTTGGGAGATCCTAACGTTGCTGGGGCTACGTTTAGAAAAGCCACCCAGAAAAGTTCCAAGGTATAGCAGCTTATGGTTGTTTGATGGACCCTTGCAAGCTGCCCTAAAAATGTATCCCAGTTTACTGCTACGCAGAGCATATTTGTCTTGTCAGCAGGACCTGTCGATGTCACAGTCACTTTCCTAAGCCCAGTCGAGGTTGGTGAAGATGGTGAAGAGGCAAAATAGTCTACTAACAAATTTTATCAAGGCGGTGGATATGATCAAACAGTCCATTCCGTTTGCCTACATGGCAGTCTCCGTCGCATCAACTGATAATACGCCCCACTCTGTTCAGGTGTACTCTGATATCAGTGCTGAATGGGTCTCTGGAGATAATACTTTACTCGTCAATTGGACAACAACGATGGGCGATATTCTTACACACCAGGTTCAACTTCAGACTCAAACTGTTTTTTCGGATGTCAATGATCGTATTCAGCGTAATCACTTCTCTGAGGTCGTTATGTAACCTTCTGACATACGCTCACAGATGGGTCTGCTTTCTATTCTACACCATACGTCAATAAATTTAGTTGCTTCATTTATGCGTGAACTCACTGTGTTCCGACTTCGCAGACTGCTGGTACAACCTATCAGACAGGGTCAGATGTGACTGTCCGGACGCAGTTCATCACACGCAGCAGTCTTCTTAACACTCAGGACCAGAACTTCCGCGCGATTCAGGACAACTGGCCAGTTTTCGCATTGGCTCACGATCTTGGTCAAATCAATGGAGAAACTCCTCCTCTTCTGTATTCCATCGGCCATGTTCGAGATCCTGCCATAGATTATATCGTGTCTACAAACGGAACAGAAGCTCGCAGTCTTTACTTTTGGAGTCAATTCTCGACCACGACTGCATTGGTGTGCTTCTTTCAATGTGTACACTCACATAGCTAATACAGTTTTCCTAGATTTCCTCTTTTCTCGGAGATTTTAATAATGCCCTTGCTAGAGCGAATGTCTTCGATCGTAAAGTTAACGCTGACGCCCTTAGTGTCTCTGCCGATTATGCGTCAATCGTAATGTTGTCGATCAGGCAGGCGCTGGGTGCAATGGAGATTACGATATCTAAAAATGCTGATGGTTCTTGGAACACATCAGACACCGTCATATTCATGAAAGGTAGGGCAATTACGCGTACAGAAGTTTCAAGTATTGATGTTGTGTAACTTCTAGAAATATCTAGTGATGGTGTATGTTTCTACTCTCATTCGTCTTTTCTGATCTTACATATGCTTATAATCAAAGAACGTGAATACCGTCGATGTTATTTTCCCTACCTGGCCTGTGTTTCTGTATACAAATCCAATACTTGGGAAATATCTATTGGAAGGGCTGTTCAGGTATCAAGCAACTGGACTTTACCCTAATAAGTGGAGCGTTCATGATCTCGGTCAGTTCCTTTGTCATCGTTCGACCACCCGCTGATCAGTGTCTTGTTAGGCTCCCACTACCCAAGGGCACTCGGGCACAATGACGGTAGTGATGAAGCCATGCCAGTAGAAGGTCCAAATTACTCTTATCCAAATTGTCACCACCCCCTTAACAACTTGCAGAAAGCGGTAACATGGTCATCATGGCCTTAAGTTATGCTCAGAAGACAGGAGATAACACTCAACTATCCCAATATGTAATATTTCAGGACCTTCCTTTTTCTTCAGTCCTAATCTCCTGTTTTAGGCCAATCTTCTTGATCAATGGACTCAATTTCTAATCACGGACTCTCTCATTCCGGCTAACCAGCTTAGCACCGATGACTTTGCTGGGCACTTGGCAAATCAGACTAACCTTGGGATTAAAGGTATCATAGGTATCAAAGCCATGTCACAAGTTGCTCAGCTGTTGGGTGATACAACTAGAAGCTCTAATTACTCTGTGCGTACTCCCTTCGACCTGTTATTTGTCCGCTCACAGATGTCGTAAGTAGTCAATCGCCTCGAACTACGTTAAAAGCTGGCAAACGTTATCCGCCTCAACAAGTGGCCAACATTTAACACTCGCGGTTAGTTTCCCGGTGTTGCTGTTACTGCCTTATTGCTTATCTGACTTTTGTGAACGAACCCAGTACGGTAACTCAACAAGGTAAATTATTGACTCAGGAATGAATGATGGAGCTCAGCCTTTGTTCAGCTGGGGATTGGCGTACAATCTATATGCGGACAAATTGTTGAAGCTCAATCTCTTCCCAGGCTCCGTTTACGATATGCGTAAGACGTCATATCGCAAACAACGAGGTGTACGTCTGACTTTTCCTCCAAACAAGAAACGGCATGGTACAAAACTGTTACACGTACGTACGAAGGCTTTGCACAAATACTCCTTGCCTCCTGAGCACTGAATCTCTTAGAACCATATGGTATTCCTCTGGACACTCGGTACTTTTTTTTCTCCACTCGTTTCAACACGCGTCTAATTTCGTTTACAGCCATACGTACACCAAGTCAGGTTCGTGAATAAACACAGCATGTCTCGATACTCTTGAATCTCTGTATACCTCAGATTGGGAAATCTGGACGGCTGCTATCGCTAATGACATAATCACGCGCGACTACCTCATATCCTCCGTAAGGAAATGGGCATCTGACGGACTTAGCTCTCAGCCACTCGGTGACTGGTACGAAACGACCAATGGAAACCCAGAGTCCTTTCGGGCTCGTCCTGTAGTCGGTGGACACCTCGGTGAGTATATCAAGACTTCATGATCCATATATCCCCTGACAAACAAACCTTGTCATTAGCTCTTGTAAGTGTGAAGATGAAATATCCCTCTTTCACATCTAAGCCTTTGATACAGTTAACGTTGGGATGAACCAAGTTACTATGTATCAAAATGTAGTGACCCGCAAGTTGAATACAAGTTGTCCTTCAAGCTATGGCCTACATTTCATGTAAGTTGTTGTGGAGTCACGAGCGTATCATGGAAGTCTGGTTAGAATACCACTGGGTAGATGCCAGTGGCCCCACTAAGACAAATGATCCCTCACTCGTCGAGATCAAAAACCTCGTTATCGTCGCGACGTGATGATGACACCTTGTATACAACCTCTAAACTATTATCTTTTGTCTTTTGGACGACACCTGCACAGATATCATGAATACTGTTCAATACAGTGGCGGACGTGCTGACCAGATGCAGAGAGTCGTAGATCGAGCACGGCAGTCTGAAAATCATCGATATTTCCCAATTCCTCGAAGCCAATTATCCTATGCAACGTCAATGACATTATTATTGATATATGACATCGAAAGGTTACCTGTCTTTGGATACCCCATCTATGAAGCATATCACGCAAGGAAGCACCTTGATACCTAGTTTTTCGACCAGCCATGGCACGTTCTCCACAAAGACACGGAAAAATCGAGTAGAGAAGTATTTTTGGGCGAGTTTCTGCATACCAGTTATTATGAAATGAAGGTTACGAGTAGAGACAGCCTACAGCAAGATGTTTATCCATAATTTCGCATCGTTTGAAGTTCGAATGGTAGAAGTGCACTACACATCTTGGTTCTCTTCTACAGCAAACGATGTCAGGCATGACCACAGCAGATGAGGAATCGCTGCAGACTCACGCACTCGCTCGGATCACCTCCTTTTCATCCATGATCTCAGTATACGTGCCGTGTTTGTTTTCTTTCATTTCCTGCATGCGTTCCATCCTTCAACAGTACACCAGATTAGATACTAATAGTACGGCGGAAAGGGAGGTCTAAGAAGGCACATTACTCTTTTTTGAGAATCTCTAAGCCATGTTCCCTCATCGCCGTACTACTATCGTTCTCGATCTCAGCCTCTAGTTCGGCGAATAAAGTTTCGTCATCGTCATCATCATCGTCATGCTGCCGGTGAGGATCATTGGGTTCGACAAGCCGTGCTGCAAGTGACGTGATTTTAGGATTTCTATCCAGCATAGTTGAACTTGCAGAGTGCTGAGCAAAAAAGGAAATTTGTGATCGAACTCGAAAGCTGAGCCCTCAGAGTCAGGCCTCATTCGTTTTTCTATGTCAACATCTTCAGTATGAAGCTAATCAGCAGACATATTGACAAACATGGCTCTGTATGATTTGCTCTTGACATGTATGCTGATGTGTTCTGATACATTCCCTTAGGGACATGTTACATTACGTCCAGAGGACGACGAGGATATGTGGCATTTGTACAATCTGATCCAGGAAGGCGACTCTGTCCGTGCGCCTGCTATCCGGTCAGCGAAATATGCATCTGATTACACCGTTTATTGAATGTTTGCTGTAGCCGCGTTCAAAATGTGTCATCAACAGGATCAACCGAATCTCATCGCGTTCGTTTAAACCTTACACTTCAAGTGGGCCGAGTGGATTTCTCATCTTCCGCTGCTCCAGCAGTCGCTTCATCAGACGCCGCTAATGCCGACCAAAGCGGATCCTCCGCACCACCACCTACATCAGCTGCTCTCCACATCGGCGGTCGTGTCACTTCTGAGAACCCGCATGTGAAACTGGGTGCTTTCCACACACTAGACGTTGAAGCTAATCGGGATGTGCGCATTGAAAAAGCCGATGGGTGGGACAGTGTTGCCCTAGGACGTGTGGAGGAGGCTATCATACCAGGTAGAGGAGCAGAAGTAGGGGCGATAGTTTGTGGGGAGGGAACGGCAGCATTTTGTCTGCTGTCCCAGCATATGACGCTAGTCGCGAACCGGATATCAGTTCATATACCCCGCAAATCCGCGGCTTCAGGTGCTTCGCAACACGAGAAAGGACTGGTCAAATTCTACGCGACGCTATATGATTCATTCGTGAGACATATACCGTACGGAACTATAGGTCTTAAGGCGATTGTAATTGCTAGCCCTGGATGGGTGAGAGACGCCGTCCTAGAGTATATGGTTGGAGAGGCAGTGAGGAGGGGCGATAAAGTGCTACAACGAGCACTAAAGGAAAAGACGATCAGGGTGCATGTGAGCAGTGCGCATGTGCACAGTTTGGTGGAAGTTCTGAAGAGTCCAGAGGTAAGCAAAAATTTATTGTATCAGCTAGCATAATCTTGATTTCGTGTTATAGATTGCATCGCAGCTGAAAGAAACCAAATTTGCGCGAGAGGGTATTATGCTAGACAAGTATGTACTTGTATTTCCATGTCAAACTGAAACCGACAATGCTTCCTCAGATTTTTCAAGATGCTTGGCAGCGACGAGATGCGAGCGTGGTATGGTCCTGACCATGTATGCCTCGCAGCTGATCGAGGCGCTATTGGTACTTTACTCATCTCTGATGATCTCTTTCGGTAAGCTAGTGCCTTGGTCTAGACGTATTGGAGACACCAAGATTAAGATCACAGTGCGAGTGATCCCTCAACTCGAAAAAGATATGTGAGCGTTGTGGAAGCTGTTCAACAAAGGGGCGGCGAAGTGCTCATTTTCTCAAGTATGCATGAGTCTGGGCAACGTAAGATGCTTGAGCATTCTGTTAATGATCCAGTTGTTGAATGAAACCGTGCAGAATTAAATCAATTAACAGGAATAGCTGCAATACTGACATTTCCTCTGGACGTCGAGGTTGTAGAAGCTGAAGAACGGGAAGAGGCAGAGGAGAGAGCGCGAAAAGCGGCGGCAGATTCAGAGGAGCAGTAGATGATATCATGTCACGTGGTAACACGATCACGAGTACGATCGCCACCTCGATGCGCGTCATACGGCGCCCCTATATAAGAACAAGCTTGGAACAACCCATGCTTTTCAGATCTTTCGCCACAACCATGTCAAAGCACCCCAGGTCTCCCAGCGTCGCTCAAACTTCTAACAAGCGATCTCGCCCAGTCCATCCTACCTTTTCACCCAACAAGATTGCTTCTGCGTCTGCTGCTGCTGCTGTAGATGCGAACCCCCCTTTGAAAACACTACTCCACGCTGTGCGGGAGGCCATTAAGTCATCGACAAAGGGCGATTGTGTAGTATACTGGATGCGTATGGCCGATCTTCGAGGTATGAGCTCATCTTACTGCAGCTCCAATTTGTTAACGCGAAAGCATAGTTTCTGATAACAGAGCCTTATTTATGGCTTCAGAGAAAGCTATGAAGGACTCTATACCTCTTGTGGTTCTTTTTGTCATCAGCCCGCAAGACTATGCCGCGCATGATAGGTCTGCTCGTCGCATCGATTTCTCGTTGCGTAACCTCGCACACATCAAGGTGAGAATGAGGTGTCCTATATCCGGGTGTATGTCTCAAGTTTATCTGGATAGACATCCTTGTCGAATCTTCATATTCCTCTCCACACCGTTACTCACACGCCTAGGCGTACATTACCGTCGCATGTTTTGTCGCTTATACAGGGCTTGCGATCCACAAGCGTTTATGCCAATATTGAATATGAGATTGACGAACTTCGACGCGACATTCAGTTCTGTGAACTCGCTAAAGCAGAGGGCGTCAGTGCTACTTTTGTTCACAACAAGTGCATTATAGAACCAGGAGTCATTGTCGGGAAGGGCAAAAAGGCTTACATGGTAAGCCATACACAGTTTCATAGATTACAGCACTCCATGTCTCCTTGCAGGTTTATTCCCCATATCAGCGAAACTGGTTGGCCGCTCTGAACAACAATCTGTCCTATTACCTGGAAAACTGCCCAAAGCCACATGGAAACCCGGAGTCTATCCACAAGATGGACCAATTTGCCTCTCTCTTCGATACGCCTGTTCCCACTTCTGTTCCTGGATTTGAGCTGGACAGCAACGACCGCCAGAAAATGCACGAGGTCTGGCCAGCTGGTGAAGATGTTGCCGAAGAGGTACTGTCGCGGTTCTTGGCGTATCTCTTCTGAATCTTACATACTCCTTTCGAAAGATTTTACAGCGGTTCCTACGTACAAAAGCGAGATCTAGTCAGCTGGGTGCCGTCAGTCCGCTGTCGTGCGGCGCTGAAGACTCTGCTAAAGATGCTCGCATTTCAAAATACGACAAGTTTCGTGATAGAGCTGACCAGGATACTACAAGCAGGCTTAGGCATGTGCATGCCTGATAATATTTTCATGTAACTGACATTCGCAATCAAAGTGTTTATCTGTCTGCGGGTGTTATTTCCAGCCGGGCTTGTGTCCGAGCTACAATGACTCTTCTTGACTCTGATAAGGTCGATGGAAGTGGCACATCTGGGGTTGGACGATGGGTGCAAGAGCTTGCTTGGCGTGACTTTTACACTTGCATCATTGCCGGCTATCCTAGGGTTTGCATGGGGCGTCCGTTTCAAGAAAAGTACGCCTCTGTGGCTTGGGAGGACCACCAGGCGCCTAGCAATAGTGAGGGTGCTACTGGGAGCAGTGGGGATGGTGAGAATCTGAAAAAATGGAAAGAAGGCTTGACAGGCGTGCCAATCGTTGACGCTGCTATGCGATGCATGAAGGAGATGGGATGGGTTCATAATCGAATGCGAATGGTAACTGCCATGTATCTCACCAAGGACTTGATGATCGACTGGAGAGTGGGGGAAAGGGTACGTCTGGTTCAGGAGTTTCTTGGCGAGCTTGTCTATTCATGTTCCTTTCAGTATTTCATGGAACAGTTGATCGATGGTGATCTTGCATCGAACAACGGAGGTTGGCAATGGAGCGCAGGCACAGGGGTTGATCCTTGTCCATATTTCAGAATTTTCAACCCTTACACTCAGAGCAAGAAGGTACTATTCTAAGTTGTTGATACTCACGTTTTTCCTGACCAGGAAATAGACAGACCCGAAGGGTGAATTTATCAAGCATTGGGTTCCAGAACTGCGAGATTTGAGTGGTCCTGGTAAGAGCTCCTTGGTTTCCTTATATATTCCTTTGGTTCACTTTAGTCTTAGACTTGCATAATCCTCCTGCGTCGGTTGCAGCCAAGGTGGGATATCCTCAACCTGCTATCAAGCACGAGGATGCTAGACAACGAGCCTTGAGAAGATTAAAAAATCCGGGAGAAGTTTAAATGGAGTGCTTGTTTAATCATAGACCGTCAGCATTTTTCTTCGCCTCATATGGGTACAACGACTTGTGATACCATTGATATTCGTCAAGCTACCTCTGCCGCAGAATCCATAGTGATACATCTTCCAATAATAGTACATCGTCTACATAACCCATGGCAACTTGAAACCAGTTAGAAATAAGGTCTTGTTCCAAACAAAACACAACACGCGCCTGCATTGGCACCAAACCGCCATTATTCCGTTCGCGTCGTTCCTGGGGTGGGAGCAATTAGTCTCCAGGCAACTATATTTGCCCTTGTGGGCGTTTGCCGAACACTTGCCAAAGCAGGGAATTTTACTTGGAAACAATCCTTGATGTATCGTCGTTATGAATCCAACATGAATCGGTTCTTGTGGCTATCAATCTGACTTCGAGGCGGATTGGACCCAGGCTGTGTTTATTCCGCTATTTAATCTACTCGGAAATGTCGGTGTGGACTCAGGCGCCTCATTAGTCTCAGCACTGCTCCAGCACTCTGATTATACTCAGTTCTTCATCAGCACCGACCACTTTTGCATTCACTCGTCAGCGACTAGTCCTTTGCAATGTCATACTCCGCAGTAACCACCTCTTACATGTTCCCTGCATCCCCTTCCTCCCCCAACGCATTCAACCTCTTCATCCACGCACAGTCGCCTCGCGACACACATGCAACATACGAGGACCTTCGACAAGTCCTCCGGCCCTCCAATGGGAATAGATCGGTACCAAGGAAGAATTCCTTCGGCGGGTGTTCTGTCAAATCTAGCCTCAAAAAGCTCTGGGGCGGGAATTAAACTCCCTTGTCTCCGTGGAATGCCACGCCCACCCTGTTAGAGCATTATGCTCGCCGGTGTGTACTCAAAGCCCTACCACGACCATGCTGTATTGCGGCAGTACAAGTCCAGGGGCTTTCTGCCTCTTCCGCATCTCGTGGTACAAAGAGCTTTGTATCGAGGTCTTCCCCGAGGTGGATGAAAACTCTCCAGCCTGCTACAACCACTGCAAATGAAGCAGTCCTCGTAATGACTTATTGCATCGACACTTTAGACATCAAACACCAGTACCTGTAAACCTATTTTATTCAATACATATATCAGTTCAAGATGCTACATATAGAGTACAAATTGCGGGATTGTTGAAATCCAATTTTTAATACACCATGACCCCCTCCTGAAGAAATGAGGGAGCGCGATGATATCCATGCCCTACTTGATCGCCGGCCTAGTGCCAGCAACATGCGTCGCTCAACTACCCAGCGGTCAATACAACAATGCGGCTTGTGTATAGCAGCATTGCCCTCGATTAACATTAACTCTTATGCGAGCGCTGTTGAAGCGTAAAGCCAGAAATGTTTTCAAGCAGTTATTTCACGAGCCCACTTCGCAGCATTGACAAGGTTGACCAAAGAGGCTAATAAGAAGATTAGTCAGTACATTCATGACGTATGGAGAACTGGCACAGACCTTCGGTCTCTTTCCAACCACGAGTCTTGAGCCCGCAATCCTACGAAAAAACCACGTAAGATAACCAGAAGATAGCATCAACGGAAGACAGCGAACAGGGTTAACAAAGAGTAATGAGTCTGCCAGGATCTCACGCATGGCCTGGAGACGATCCTTGATTTCCTGGTCGCCGGGAACACGAGGGGAGTGAATATCGTAGACACCGGGGCCAATCTGGTTAGAGTAACCATATTGCTTGAAGGTTTGGATAAGCTTCATGTCACTCTTGGACGCCTCGATCGAAATGACGTCAGCGTCAAGACGCTGAATGGAAGGGAAGATGTCGCCGAAGTCGGAGTAGCAGAAGTGGGAGTGAGTCTGTAGCTGGTCGGTAACGCCGGCCGTAGCAAGTTTGAATGAGTCAACTGCCCATTTGAGGTAGGCTTCCCAGTCGGCACGACGAAGCGGCAACTGGGCAAGTTAAGCTTAGATACAGAATCAGATGCACCGGTAACTTACACCTTCACGGATAGCAGGTTCATCCACCTGGATAGCATGGATGCCAGCCTTCTCTAGGTCAATAACCTCGTCGCGAAGAGCGAGAGCAAGTTGCTTGGATTGAAGTTCACGAGAAACATCCGCACGAGGGAAAGACCAGTTCAGAATCGTGACAGGCCCAGTTAGCATTCCTTTCATGGGCTTCTTGGTAAGACTTTGAGCATAGCTACTCCACCTGACAGTCATGGGTCCCGGACGGCTGACATCTGAGACAATAATCGGAGGGCGCACATAGCTTAATACAGCCAATGATTAGATGGATGGCAAACAAAGACATGGAAACCTTACCGAGAACCATAGCTTTGAACCCAAGCATTCTGAGTGAAGACAAAGCCGTGCAGTTGTTCTCCAAAGTACTGAACCATGTCATTTCGCTCAGGTTCACCGTGAACGAGGAGGTCGAGATCAATCTTCTCCTGGAAACGAACGACGATCTCAATCTCTTTCTTGATGAAATCTTCGTACTGTTCAGTAGTAAGCTCTCCCTTTCCTAGCTTCGCGCGAGCTTGACGGATCTCTTTGGTTTGCTAGAAGAATTCACGATTAACGAAATGCTCGAGTAAACAACCAAGTAACGTACGGGGAACGAACCGATCGTTGTGGTAGGGAACTTTGGAAGATTCATGTGCTTGGCCTGGACCTCCTTTCGGACCGCGAAAGGGCTCCTACGTTCAAGTTGGTCAGGTGTGATAGCAGCCACACGTTTACGGACGGTGTCATCTGAGTTGCTCTCGAATGCACGTCGCTTAGCAATGGAAACCCTGTTCTCCTCCAATGACGCTGCGATCTTGACATCCTGAGAACCAGAGAGCGCTGCAGCAAGTACTGAGACCTCTGAGGCCTTCTCCAAAGCGAAAGCAAACCAATCCTTCTGCTCAGGGGTCAACTTGGT
The DNA here is from genome assembly GCA_003521275.1 of Tricholoma sp. MG99. Taxonomy (NCBI): domain Eukaryota; kingdom Fungi; phylum Basidiomycota; class Agaricomycetes; order Agaricales; family Tricholomataceae; genus Tricholoma; species Tricholoma sp. MG99. The sequence goes on from QOVE01002327.1 coordinate 14,539, forward strand.
CTCAGAGGCCAACGTTACAGGGGTGTGGAGAAGCGACGAAGATGTCCCTACAATGACGCGGTCTTGACCAAGGGCTTGGACAGCCGTCTGTGCCAATTTAATGGCAGCTGCAAAATCGGTCTTCCAGATGTTGCGACCAGAAACTAAACCAAGGGAAAGGACAATATCGGTACCCTTGATGGCGTTAACCACTTCCTCAAGCTGGCCGGGGGCACGGTCAAGGTCGATGTGGAGACCAGCGATGGGGAGCTTGGCGACGTATGTGAGGTTTGAATCAAGACGAGAGAAGTAGGTGGTAAGAAGGATCTTGGGTGCGATGGGCGCAAGCTCGGTATAGGCAGTGACAAACTGCTTCTCGAGGCCAGCAGCAACATCCTGGACAAGCACCGGCTCATCGATTTGCACCCATTCAGCGCCAGTAGCCTTTAGGTCAGCAAGAAGGGTGTGGTAAATAGGAAGGAGCTTCGGGAGGAGGGTAATGGGTTGGAAGCCGAGCTGAGCGCCTTTTGCAGGCTTGCCGAGTACGAGGAAGGAGATGGGACCGAGAACTACGGGGCGGGTAGTAACGCCGGCAGCCTGCGCTTCCTTGAATTCTTCCACCGCTTTGTTGAAGTTCAACTTGAACTCAGTTTGTTCGGAGAATTCGGGGACGACGTAATGATAGTTTGAGTCAAACCTAGATAAGGTAGTAGGAATATTAGTGCTCAGATAAGCAGACTATAGATAAGGAGCTCGATATCTCACCATTTCTTCATCTCTGATGCGGGGACATCAACACCGTCGGCCTGTCGACCACGGCCCATGGCAAAGTAGACATCAAGGGGCGAAAGGCCAAGGCCGACGTATCGGTTGGGGATGACATTGAACGCAGCAGAGTGATCAAGGACATGATCGTACAGCGAGAATTCACCGCTAGAATGATAATCAACAGTGTCAGGTACTGACATCGACAGTGATCAATCTATGAACCTTGGTACAAAATCGACATTGTGAGCCTTTACACTAGTCCAGCTTGCCTTTTTCACTTCTGCGGCAGCCTTTGTCAGGTCATCAGCGGAAATCTTTCCTGCCCAATAGGCCTCGACAGCCTTTTTCACTTCACGATTTGCACCTGTAGCCGATATACATGAAATGCAGAAATGGGTTATACAGGATAAAACAAACCAATGCGAGGAAAGCCAAGAACACTGGAAGAAACCATCTTCTGGAGCTTTTTAAGGAGAAAACGAGATGGGGAGATGGTGGTACGATGAACACGATAAATGCCACACAGATGAAAGATTGCGACTTTTTAGTGCAAATCAACCACGTGGTCAGAAGATAATCAGCTCTCCGCAATTACATAATACAGACATGTCATAGAGTCACGATCAGTGCCAGTGAAGGACGTAAGTACAGCCTTCACGGCATACTCTCGTCTATCACCGTAGCCATATGTAGCCATCCTGAGAACTCAAGCGAGTCTAGGGACCCTCGCCCGCAATGACAATCGGTACTCTGCATACGTAGAAAAGAATGAGCGTATACATTCATCTAAGTAGATCTACATAATATGAGATTCGCATCGATTCAACATGACAGGAGTTTGGGAACTTGAATTATTTTTTACCATTCACCAGAGGTACTTCACCGTAGCCAGCCACGACGACCGTGTTCAAGTTGTAATTTAATTTGAATTGGAATCAAGGAGGGTGGGCGCAGGAACTATAGCCGCGACGATGCCTGCATCGCTTTCAGGATGATTTGCTGCCAAACGACAGCGACTTGAACCGCTGGAGTGCGACACGAACCGATCCTTTCCAGAGAGGCATTCTGATTCTGGCGTTCAAAGGTGGCTTGGGCATGTCGGTGACGAGAACAGGGAATGAGGCTGACTGGTCGAGAGTCTCGCCTTGGGAAAGATCAGGTACCTCTATAGCAGGATCTATGGGTCGAGTAGCAGGCGTGATGGGCCCGTCGCTATCTGCACCAGAGCTTGGCGAGGAGTCTGATCCAATTTCGGATCCATGCCCACCAGAAGAGGTCACAGAGCCAACAGAAGAGGCTTCAAGGTAGATATCTTCGATGACAGGCACAGGAACGGTTTCATAGGGAAGCGAATGATCGTCGGGAGGACTTCTGAAAACATAGACTTCATCCGAACTGATTGAACTGGATGTGTCTTCGCTACTGTTGCTATCTCCAAACAAGGAATCCAGCGAGACTGCGGGCGCGTCTTGAGCCACGTTGTCCCTAGCACCTTCGAGGGCCTGGCGAACGGATGAGGGAGCAGCTGACAGCTCCTCCTCGGACATGAAGAACGAATCCAATTGAAGGATCTCCTTTCGTAGATCGGGTAACGAAATGCGACGTAATGGATTCAGGTGGAAGATCTGCTTCAATATTGTATTAGCCCCTTGTGATATAGGCAACGCTTTGCGAAGCCAGTTCTCGTCTTGTAGGAAAGCGACAAAACACTCGTCTTTAGTGGTGGCACAGCGCCACGGGTTACGACCGGTTATCATATTAGTGAGAATGATTCCGAGAGACCAGATGTCGCTATGGAGAGTGGAATATTTGCCAATATAAAGCTCCTTCCCAATGCATTCTGGAAGGAGTGGTTGATATTAGTGACAGAAGAGGTAAACATGTACAAGGGGCTGACCGGGGCTCATGTAGTAAGCACTACCACATCCGAAAGACTGAGATACTTGGCCCTGGCCAGAAAGACCGAAGTCGGCAAGGAGCACCCTACGATCACTGGAGAAAAGCACGTTCTCAGGCTTGAGGTCACGATGGAAAACCTGGTTCTGATGGCAATGATTGACGGCATCGAGAAGCTGAACGAATGTCTCCTTGATGAGCCGGTCATTTTTGAGGAATATCCGGGCTTCGGTGATAGCGGCAAACAAATCACCTCCGTCGCAAAAGTCGAGGATCACAAAGATGAATGGATCCTCACAGAGGATGTCATGAAAAGTAACGATATTAGGGTGATCAGAGACCAGAGGATGATGAGTGAACTCGCGACGTTGATACTCCTCTTGACTAGAGCCAGGTTCAGGAGTGAGCAAACACTTGACGGCATAATAGACGGGATGGTGAGCAGAGGATGACAGGTCGAGTGCACGATAGACTTTTCCATAAGCGCCAGCGCCTAGATGATCTAAAAGGATGAGACGAGCGTCCAGGATTCGACCGGTGAAGTCAGGCATCTTGTCAGAGTCGGTAACTTTACGAGGCATAGCGAAGTATTGAAGTAGACAAAAAAAGTTGAAATGAAGGTGAAATGAAAGAAAGGCGGATTAAGATAACATTTGAGCGTTCTTTTGAGGAACACAATAGGAGTTGAAAGCAGTCAAGCTGGCGGTCAGTCTTACAATGTCGATGTCTGGAACTGACAGCCACTTGACAAACAGAAGCGCATCAATTGGTGGCTGTGCAAGTGTCGTGTGATGCTTGCCATTTCTCCAGCCGGCCCGATCTAGCCACTCGAGTCATAAGTATGAGCTTTCCTCGAGTTATTCTTCCTTCTGACACCCACCATGTCTGATAACCCATCTTTTGTCTTACGCGCAATCGAAGATGTTGTTTTTGAACAACGTCCTATTCCTGAAAGTAGGCTCTTCACTTTACACCGTTTGTGCCTTCAGTGAGACAGACGACCTCCCAAAGTTTCGGATGACGAGGTACTCGTCGAAGTGAAAAAGACTGGTAGGTTCTAATTGAGATAGGGATCGATCAATATCTCATCGCCTTCACAGGTATCTGCGGTTCAGATGTAAACCACCCTCTCTTCGTGTTCAAGAGCTGAGCCTGATTATAATTTGCCTAGGTACACTTTCTTGTGGAAGGGCGAATCGGAGACTTCATCGTGAAAGACCCTATGGTATATTCAATTTAGTTCTCTCTTTTCATACGGCGGCGCAACTCTATGAACAGGTCCTAGGCCACGAATCTTCTGGCATTGTTTCCAAAGGTCAACAGCGCATGCCTCGTTCGTGTCATCATCTGAAGGTCCTGTCATAGTGGGATCCAAAGTCACACACCTCTCCGTCGGCGATCGAGTCGCAATGGAGCCGGGGGCGACATGCCGTATGTTATTTCCAATCGGGTCCTTGACTTCACAGTTATTCATCTTCCGGGTTCAGGAAAATGTATTTCATGCAAAGCTGGGCGATACGAGGTGCATAGCGTTGTCATAAATGTCGTTGCTGGTTTTATCCTGATAGTCATCTGCTCATAGTTATGCCCGGACATCGTCTTTGCCGCCACTCCTCCACACGGGGGGACCCTCGGTCGGTACTATCGTCTACCGGCAGACCTGGCCTACCCATTGCCTAATAATCTCTCTCTCGAGGATGGCGCCATGGTATGCTTGATTATTTTGTTGAGTCCTCTGATTCGAGCCCTATGACATAGATGGAACCTCTCTCGGTTGCGGTCCACTCAGTTTCCAATCTAGGTCAGTTGCGCGTCAGCCAATCTATAGTCGTTTTTGGCTGTGGTCCTGTGGGTCTACTTTGCATGGCCGTTGCAAAGGCACTCGGGGCTTCTCGCGTTATTGGAGTTGACATTGTCCCCGCTCGTCTCGATTTCGCCAAGAAATATGCTGCCACGGAGATCTATCTTCCGCCCCAACCCTTGGACGGAGAGAGCAAGGTTGACTATAGCAGACGGAATGCAGAAACCATGAAAAAGGAGCTCGGCATCACAGACAGAGGCGACAGGGCAATTGATTTAGTTTTGGATGCAAGTGGGGCTGAAGTGTCTATACAGACCGCAATGTATATCGCCAAGGCAGGCGGAAGTGTTATTCAGGTACTGTATTTTCCGACGTCCATGGATCTTGCTAAGTTGTATCAGGTTGGTATGGGGCACCCAAACATCACAATTAACGTTGGTCTCCTCATCGCGAAAGAGCTCAACTACAAGGGCTCGTTCCGCTACGGCGTAATGTGTTTCTCCTGCTCTGCTGCTATGTCTGCTGAACACATCTATAGCCTGGTGATTACCCACTTGCTATTGCACTCGTGGCACAAGGCAAAATTGACCTAAAGCCTCTCGTCACTCATCGGTGTGTTTCATTCTTAGTGTTCAGGACTCACGCCTTCATTGATTTCATCTCAGATATCGTTTCGAGGAGGCCGTTGTTGCCTTCAAGGCAACCCGGGCAGGCAAGAGTGAAGACGGCAAAGGAGTCATCAAAGCCATCATCTCGGGACCCGATTTCCCCGCAGAGGCTGCCTGATCCAAGTAACGCACATGTTTGGTCAACCTATGTGTCTCCAATAGTCAGGATATTCACGAAAGCTTTATCTCGGTGCAGAAATAGCAGCAGGCCAGAGTAGTTATTATATTCGTTGTCATAACACATCGGCGGTCGGCGGTCCTCCGAAAACGGACATCTTACGTTCTACATTTAACCTAAGGAAAAAAGGTACTGGTTATGCAATGTGGATCTGGACTAGCATAAATTCATACCTACTGACCCGCAGTGATCGTGATATGGAGCCTCACAGCTTCCATACTTGTCTTGCAGTAAAGCCCATCTCAGCTAAAACCCCGCCGATAGGACCTTGTGAGAAATTTCGACCATAGGGCCCGGAGATTGCACTTATCATCCTGCGATATCACCCCATATATCAGTACACATCGATATTACAAAACAGGCGTCTGCATTTACGGCTCGGGTCCACAAATCAGAAAGAGGGTTTTCTTCGGCAGAGGTTTTGTTAGCTTGGGTTTGCGGTAGACTTTACTCCACCATGGAAGATGATGGTCACTCAAGCCTAGGCATTTTTCGATCGCTGGTTTTCCAATGCGGCCAACTTGTAAATGAGAGGAATGGTGTGTTTCATCGGTGGAGTCCACAAAAAAATGCACGGTAAACCTTTCTGGGTTCTCTGTGGCAAACGTAGAAAGTTGATCCAAAATAATCGCAGGTGGTATTTCAGCGGGTGTGCGGGACGAATGGAGTAATGTAAACCGAGTCCTGGGGGCCTGAGATGACCGAGATATCACCGAACCAAACAGCTGGTAAAATGGGGTGATACCAGTTCCTCCGGATATCTAATGTGCACTCTTCATTAGAAGGACGTCGACAGTGATCTCGATCACGAACCATAACGATTTCATCCCATTCATCTTCTTTCCATGGCCATGTTGTGAGAGGCCCGCGTAATTCAACTTGGTCGCCGACGGATTTAGAGTGTAGCCATCTACCAACCTCGCCCTTGGGGTACTTTTTGATCCAAAACAGCATTCGTCCTTGCTCGTCGATCCCTTGCAAGGGGGTATATGCACGTTCTACTTGTATTTCATCGTCCTTTATAAATACAGACCAGATGGGGAGAAAAGAGGGATTCGACGCGTCATGAGGAAGCAGACTCGGTGGGACAACCAGCTGTAAAAGTTTAGTGTCAGGTCCGCAAATCTCACTAGAGACGATAGTCGCTGGCGTAAAATGTGAAGGAGAAAGAGGGAGCTGCGTTGAAGTTGGTGCTGATCGTGATGTGTCGGGGTAGAAGAGGTAGAATGAAGCCCCTGCAACTGTTCCGAGTGCAACAGTAAGGGTCAGGGCTCTAGCAGCTCGATTCGTTGGGCCATGGCTGGTACGCGATAGATTACGATGTCGGAAGACCTGATTCAGCCCTCGCCCCCGCAACCGAATTATATCGGGGTGAGTAGCGCGGTAAGAGGTTAGTCGGAACATCGACTTGTCACGATCATCAACACCGCATGATGCACATCCAAGTCACGCAGCGGCAGTTTCTTCAAAATTTCTTACCGCATACAAGCTTCCCCCCTAAACGTTAAACGCTCAAGTTATGTCATTTAACACTCGGAATCCATACTACTTGCGTATTTCAGAAAAGAATGTACTACCCGTATATGTACGTTCCTGGACTACAATTTTGTGAGTTCAAAGAGCTTACACACTTGCAGCTGTACCTAGATGAAAGACATCTTGATTGGATGTCCGACTTGGTACTACAGCATGTACTCTCAGATCTTCGACCACAGTTAGGACCTCTTGTGCCTGTCGAACTGTGTTGACCTAGTATCTGCAGTATCTTGCCCAAGTTGAAAGCGGAGACGGATATTCATTCAGGAACGAACCAGTCCTCCACGAAGAAGGCGACCGTAGACACACACAGAGGAGGTGAGAAAGGCGCCTACAACTATCTCTGCCGCTCGATAAACTTCCAGTTAGAAACCTACCAGTTTTGTTATTTCATTCGCAAAACAGAACCTCATTCCGTTGTTCTTAAAGCGCGTCTCTTACGTTGGCTTCCTGCCCCACGAGACTGAAATATATTTTTTTGATCAGGCTAGAAATTTCGTAGCGGCTCCTCCGAAAAGATCAACGATGCCTCCGCCTCCCATTCCATCCGGATCAAAGCCACCGAGGTCAAAAAGAAAAGCTGCAGCCGGTAAAGAATCAAATTGCGGCAACACTCGTAAGAAGCGCAAGACAAAGGGGAAAGGTAAAGCACGAGCACAGACTGAAGACCTGGAAGGTTCAAGCTCGGACGAGCAGAACGATGATATGCAAGGTAATCCTCAACAACCACGCCGATCGGGGAGAATCCCGAATCTGCCCAAAGGCGTGTATCGTGAAACGGACGAAGATCTAGGGACAGATGCGGCAGGAGAGGAGCAAAATATCGATGGTGACATGGCAGGAGAGAACGATGTACCTGAACACTCAACCATTTCACCGCCAAACAGTTCCATCCCTGTCTGTCAAAATGAGATCGATAGAATGGACGTAGATGGTCTACAGGTTCAGAATGAACCAGCTTCTACGCTTGAGATTGATATCGAGGAGGACGAAAAACCAAAGCCGATGCTCCAGCTCAAGTATCAAGGCTTTAGTATATACGGTCACTGTCTCTGCATCGTCGTTGAACCATGGCCCCCCATACGATCTGCATCGAGGGCTCCTTCAGTCCTTGGTACAACTTCTCGCCTGAGGGGACCAAGCGCTGCCCCACCTGATTTCGGTTCTACAGTTGAAAGCGGTGCCCGGGCTAGAACCCCCCTTTTCCTCCCTGACGACACTGACCGAGCTGGGAGCGAGACCCTTACTCCATTTCAGGGCAATAAAAACCTTCCGCCTGTTCCGCTCTTCCACGATACCAACGACTCCGATGATTCTGACTTTGATGAAGGTGGGATGATGGAATTTAGTCAGGTTTTGAATGCTACTGGGGGTTTCCGGGCAGGAGCCGCTGATGATGACGAGGATATGGAAGGTGCAGGCGCAGAATTTTTCGGTGATGCAGACGAGGCAAGAGAATTCTGATCCTAAAGTCATGTAGATTGAGGATTTGAAACTACACTACGTATAAATCATCTATGCTCTACCGATCTCCTTCAAAATCTCTAATTTTCGCATTTCTGATACTTCTTTGAAGCCTGCATTGGTCATTTCAAAGTGACCATGACCACCAGACAGCGCACGTAACCGGGTAGAGTAGTCCAGAAACTGGCTCAGCGGCGCAAGCGCATTTATAGAACGTCTAACCTGTGATAGACCAGATCCAGACCCCGAAGAAACTCCAGATGGAGATAACCACGAAGGAGGGATGTATACACCTTCACATGGATATCCGCCTGCTTCATCGGTGCTGGAACCTGCCCCCAAGTCCAGAACTTCGCCACTGTGTTCTGTCAGGTCTTTGACGACCTTACCGATATTATCCTCATTTACAGATATCTTCAGATGAACATATGGCTCCATTACTGGGCCAGTACCTGCATCCCGCAGTCGATTGTGGAGAATCATAGCACATGCGCCAGTCAATGTCGGGATATGCGCAGAAGAAGGGACTAAGAAGTCCATCAATTGAATGTGTAAATGGGCCATCGGAAGTGACGTATTTGGAGAATTTGACAAAGCACTTGATATACCTCGGGCTATAAAAGAATGCGGGGTTCCAGTCATGGTATCTGGAGGAGGCAAAGCATTGCCCATTGCGTCAAGGACTACATTGCCATCCCAAGCTGGATCTGCTTCTTCATGTTCTTGCAGTGAACGGGTAGCAAATGTCACAGAAATGTCAACTTGCTTGCCTCCTGCTTCAGTCCGCCATATGTTCGAGCTCTGCGAGAGCTGTCCCGGACCCAAGCCTTCGCGGTAGGTGACACGACGTTTTCCGAACTCGAACCGAGCATCCCATTCATCTCTCAATCTCCCTTCGACGATTTCGAGGTGAAGAGCGCCCATCCCATGAACAAGTATCTGACCTTCTTGTACATCCACGCGTATCGATGGGTCTGTACGAGTAAGGGACTCTAATGCTTCCTGTACAGGCAGCAGATCTGAGTGTGACTGTGGAATGACGGATGCTGATATGACAGATGCGGGAGGTGTAATTTCGGGGAGAATTGTGGGAATGAATGACGAATCACCAGGGGACACCAGAGTGTCTCCGGTGCGGGTATACCTCAGCCCAAGAATCACACCCACAGAGCCAAATGGAAGCTCGTCAACCTCCTCTGCTTCGGATGCATAGAGGAGAAGTAGTTTTGTAACGCGTTCGCGTTGATTTCTAGTGGTATTCAATACAACAGTCTGGCGTTTGAGATTACCTGTGAACTATTCAGAGCCTGGAACAGACGGAAGCACAAAAATTACCTGAGTAGACTCGGACAAAAGTCATCCACCCTCTCCTCTTGTCCCAGATCACTTTCCATGCCAAAAGTCTGAGTGGTGGATTTCGAAGCTGAGGATCATGAGCCACGTCAAGTGGACTTGCCAATAGTTCTCCAACGTAGTCCATTGCTAAGTCTGTGCCAATATTTTTCATGGCCGAACCACAGAGCACCGGAAGAATCTGGTTTCTCAGCGTAGCTCGACGGAGGTGACGCGTAATAACTGAGCCGTCGATATGTAAGTATGAAGTGGGATTTGAGGGCATATCTAGAAGTGATTCCATCAACTCGTCAGAAAACATTGATAAGTTTTCTAAAAGCTGCGTTCGAGCGGGAATCAAGTGGGGAAGAATAGGATGAGATGGAGGGATGATGTCTAAACCTTCAAGAGTCTCACTGTCCCTCGGAAGGGGATAGCATGATACTCGTTCGTCGTGATCCCACTTCCAAAGTTGCCACTTCACGAGGTCCACCAAGCCCTGGATACCTGGCTCTGCCTGGTTATAATGCTGAGGATGGAATGATGCTATTGGAAGCGTGAGCGCCATGGGCTGCGGGTGAAGACGATGGGAGAGCAAAGATGACATGGAGGCCGTAAACGAAGCTCCTGGCCGATCAAGCTTGTTAAAAAACATGATTCGTGTGGGGACTCCATACCTTAAGCATGAGAAGGTCAGCCAATTGTCAATCCAAGCCGCTGGAAAACCAATCGAATCACGTACCTGTCCAGCTGTCTCCATACACCTTTTGTTTGCGCCTCTACGCCCTCCACAGAGTCGATTAAAACAACGGCACCGTCAACGACCCGACTAGCACTCTCGACCTCCATTCCAAAATCTGCATGACCGGGAGTATCTATGAGATTGAATGTCCAATGTTTCCATTTTACCGGAATACTAGCAGATTGGATGGTTATGCCCCGCTCCCTTTCAGCAGGTAGAAAATCAGTCGTCGTACTTCCTGTATCGACCGTGCCGCGTGTAGAGAGATAAGATGACTTAAGGAGGATCGACTCGGTCAAGGTTGTTTTCCCAGAGTCTGGTAGAGTCGCGTTGGGTTATATGGAGACCAGATACAGTATTTCACAGACCAATGTGGGCTACCAAAGCCATATTCCGAATTTTGGAGGGATCATGACCAACCGAATTTGCATAACCACGACGACCTTTTTTCAGGGTACTCGGTGAGCTGTAGGTCGACCATCGAAATCTGAACATGCCAAGTCATGATCATGAGCCAAATGAAGAAAACAATTAAGAACCCCTAGAACATAACAAATATAAAGAGACCGTATTGTTTTCCATAGCACAATAATAATGCAACCTATGTACTCTTTTTCCATTGCTTCCCAAGGATGCCTGCAGATGCTCCAGATAGCCTGGAAGTACGTCTTCGACAGCGCGAATCGATGTTAAAGCACCCCCTTCAGACACAACCTCAACTTGAAGCCATTACTCCACAGGGCGGCATCCCTAACACACCTCTGGTGGTATCCATTATATCATTCCTCTTAGGCTGCGTATTCGCCATCGGAACTTTAACATTCGCGGTAGGTGGGTTTGGATCGTGGTGGTCTACCTACCAACTTGGGTTCTTTGTTGCGGCCTGGGCTGGGTTTCATTGGGGAGAGTTTGCCGTCACTGCTGGATGGAATTTGGAGAAATGTAGCGTCGATTGTAAGAGAAACGATTTCTTTAGTGAACTCAACTCCGATACCCCTCTTTCAGCATTCTTACTGAATAATGGCGCCATGTATCACATCGCCAACGGGACGGCACTGGTGGAATATCTTCTCGTCCTTTATTTCGACCCAATGCTCAAATCGTACCCATACGTCTCAGAGTTAGGTAAGTAAGATGGGTGTAAAGTATTAATTAGGATAATTGAACAATTTTATAGGTATAATTCTAGTACTTGCAGGACAGTTTCTGCGTTCAGTAGCCATGATTCACGCCTCAACAAGTTTTTCACATTCTGTGGCGTTTCGCAAGCGTGAAAGCCACAAGCTTGTCACTGACGGTGTATACGCGTGAGTACATTTGAGGCGTCTTTCCCTGCGGCGTTCTGATGTCCAACACAGTTGGTTCCGTCACCCTTCTTATGCCGGATTCTTCTATTGGGCCTTGGGCACCCAACTTGTGCTTCAAAACCCTTTAACATTTGTGCTCTTCGCGATTCTGTTGTGGAGATTCTTTTATTACAGGACAAGAGGCCTGTATTTACTATCTGTAACGGTGTTTTTTGCGTTGCTTACCTCCTGCCAACAGCGGAAGAGGCCAGTCTAATCAAGTTCTTCGGAGATGACTATGTGAAGTACCGAAACAGTGTTGGGACAAAGTTACCATTTGTCCCGTAACTGGTAGCAAGAACAGGACAAGTACATATATCTTCAAATTTGAACACTTAAATCTCAAGTGATGGTTTTAAAATGCATGCACATGTAGGAGTCGTACGTATGACATATGGGCATGTGGTATTTCTTGCAGTCTACTCCTCAGCAACAATCGCGCCCTTGTCAGACACATAGATACCATCCAAGAATTTACGGATATCCTTGTTCCGTACTCGGCAGATACCGTGGATCGAGGCAGCTTCAGAGCGTATTCAAAAACGTCCACTCGTAGACAGTGAGGACTGTAAACACACCTGATTGCGAAACCATGTCGATGTCATTACCTTCAAGGATCAGTTCGTCCTTCTGTGCTTTTGATTCTGCAATAGTGACCCCGTTCAACATGCTAACATGTCTCACAATCTGTTGACATCGTATAAGACACGGTGGGCATGCTTTATGACATACGCACCTTTTCACCAAGGAAGTTCCGGATCTCCACCATGGTTCCGTCATTTTGAATGATACAGTTGATGGGAAAATGAGCATATACGGCCCGCATTTTGTATCGAAAACCCTTTGAGGCAGATGAGGATGAAGACCCTAGACTTTATGCGTTGTGGGCCCACCTGTGTAACACCGATAACCATGTTGTTGATCAATGTCCTGATCGTGCGCAGGCATGCTACATGCTTTCGTCCACCCTGCCAAACAGCGAGCGTAATTTTGTTGGTCTGGCCCGTTATCAGTCGAATGTCCATATCGACATGACGGACGTTCTTCGTCAGTTTTCCTCTCGGTCCGGAGACAGAGATGACACGAGATTTAACGACAATGTCCACGCCATCGGGAATTTCTAGTTCTTCAGTCTTGAGGATGTCTCGCATCTAGGACAACCCGTCAGCATATTCACGAGTGAGCCACGCCATCCAAATCAGTGGCAAGTCATCCACCCTCCAGCTTTGCGTTTTCAATCAAACTTGGGCCCAGTTGGGTTTCAGACACTCCAAGAGATGCAACGACGTGTAAATGGACAGAGGTTCGTACCTTGAACGATAATTTCGGCGAGTGTTGGGGGTCGCACTGCAGTCGGTGGGCCAAAAATTAGTATTATGCTGACATAATGTTGTCAGTTGTTATTGCTTTTTTCGTATGTAGTTGGAAATATCTCCAGAGAATTCAGACTTCGAGACAATATATATATGTATGAAATGTTTTTATTGTCTAGTCTGTATCTGTTATGGCGGTCTCAAAAGTCTCGAAAAACACCCAATATCCTATGCCCCCTAATTGTGCCAATGAGGATTGGAGCTGCGCCACGTGACCACGATCGGAGCTCAAAATGGGCTCATTGTCATCACTCCGTGATAACAGCCACTCTTCCAGCAACCACCATCATCGTCGTTCTGTTCGTTCGCCTGCCCAGTTCATGTGTGAGATCGATTGAATATTTTACACAAGGACCAAAACACATCGCCGAACGCTGTTTGACCGTACTATTATCTCTTCTTGTTGACTGCTTGAGATCTTCAATCCTCCGACAATCCGTTCATAAGTTCTCATGTCCGTGTATTCTCAGAGTCACTATGGACAGCCTTCCTACGCTTCCACCTTTCCGCAACCCCACGCTCCCGGGGGTTATCAGTATCAGTACCAGTATCCACCGGCTCCACCCCCACCTGTCTACCTTGTCGATCCAATCACCTTTCGTCGCGATTACACCAACCGCCTTGCAGAGCTTACCGTTAATTCCAGACCAGTTATTCAGAGCCTTTCAATGCTAGCGCAAGACTATTCGCGGTTTGCAGAAATAGTTGCACAGTGCCTTGAGGCTCACATACGACGGGTGAGTTCTACCTTTCCTTGGACTGTGCTTGATCAGCTGGATTCCGGAATTACAATCGAGTGCTTGTCTTCGCATGATCGTCATCCTTGTCGTTCCGCTATAGCATGTATAGTATACAGTTTATAGTTTTACATTGAGCACAAAGATACATAAGTCGGCCTCAGGGCAGCTTTAAAAAATGCACCACTTGCAACCCTTGTGCCTTTTTTACCTCACTTTTCTTATTCGTCTCGTCTTATTCGCTCGTTCCACGGATCGCTGACTCATCATTTCCGTTTTTGGTTCGCCTTGTGCCAGGTTCCGCCATGGATGAAACTACCTGCGTTTTATCTCCTCGATGCTATCTCCAAGAATGTGTATGAACCTTACGCTCGTCATTTCGCAGTGTTCGTCATTCCCTTGTTTTTGGAGACCTATGGGCAGGTTGATGAGAACACTCGGAGTAAAATGGAGGAGATGCTATTAACTTGGAGAACAGGTTCGCCAACTGGAAAAGAGCTTTTTGGCGTACCGCCTCAAGTTGCGATTGAGCGTGGTGTCTGGGGTGACGGTGCTACAAATTCGAACGTGAGTCCCTTCACTATACTGTGCTTCCATCAGAATTTGATTGTATTCCAGCCGAACGGCGGCTTGTATGCTTCTGGCCAAATTACGAAGTCGCAGGTCCTCAGTGAACTAGAGTACAGTCTTGGCCAGAAAGAACGAGTTTTGCAATCCAACCCCTACGATACAACGACACAGACCCACGTAAATGTACTACACCAGGTGTGCTAGCTCTTGTTTACTACCTTACTCTTACCTGTTCAACTAACGGGTTGTCCAGCTTCGCAAGCTCATTGAGGCAGGGGTCTCACAAGAGGAGCTGCAACAAATTCTCAACCAACTGCGCACATTAGTCCGCGGTTCAGCACCTTCTGCGCCGCCTGTACAATGGCAACCTCAACCTTCATATCAAGCACCGCCGTCAATCCAGCCCCCTTTCCCTCCTGCTCCTGTACAACCTTATACCCAACCGCCGGTCATGCCATATCATGCGGACTCATTGGAAACAGACAGTAAACCTTTACCTCAAACATTACCCTCTACCTCGGCCGTGGCTCCACAGGCCGATATCGCCAATTTACTTTCCAAACTCTTAAAAGCAGGGGTTGTGTCAGCAAGTGCGACTCCTCTCGGTGCTGGTGCAACGGCGAAAGAGGAGGATATGAAACCTTCAAGCTCAGAGAGTGTTGACCTTGAAAGGGAGTCCTGCAGAGCTTATCGACAGGCTATTCTTTCGCAGAAGATACAGCTGACTAGTTCAGGCATTACGAAGTACGCATTATTTACTTATAATTTGCTAACCACTTGAAATTTACTGAGCGTTGGTTTTTTGTACAGGCAACGACCACAAATCGTAGAGTTTTTGTACGATCAGTTGACTGCCCAATGTAAACAGTGTGGGATTCGTTTCGCAGACACTGTTGTTGGGAAGAAGAACATGGAGGACCATCTTGACATGCATTTCAGACAAAATCGTAAGGCTAATCAGAACATCGGTCGTGGTCACAGCCGGAGCTGGTTCATCGGAGTAGAGGTATGCTCAAATATCCTTGACCTGTGCCTTAATGAATTAAACTTGCTGTTTAGGACTGGGTACATGATGTCTCAATGGATGTCAAAGGCAAAGGTCGTGCTGATGGACATAGACGACTGAATCCGAAGGCTGCGGCTACTGCAGAAGTTGCTAAACGTGAGGCTGAATTGCGAGCCCTTTATGTTGTTGTCCCACCAGGTGATGAGGCAAAGCCTATATCATGTCCGATATGTAAGGAGACTCTGAAGTCCGAATTCCTCGAGGATGACGAGGACTGGGTGTGGAAGAATGCCATTAAGAAGGATGACCGAGTACGTGTTTTTTCTTTGCTTGTGCATGACTTTGCGGCTGAATGCTGTTTTGAAATAGGTGTATCATGCAACATGCCATGCAGAGGCTATCTCATCGACCAATAGTCTTGCAGCGCGTTTACGGACTGAAATAACTTCCGGAAGCCATACTGCAAGTCGTTCCGGTACACCTGAGGCACAATTGATAACAGGAGCAGTTTCACATTCGCGTTCAACACCACCTCTAGCAAAATTGAGAGACTCTTTGTCCAAGTCACCCTCACTGTCGCCATCTCTGGAGTCCAAGCTTGCTGGGACTAAGCGTAAGATCGAACAGAACGATTCGACAGCTACTGATGAGGCGGACGGCACCCCGCCGTTCAAAAAGTTGGCGCTGTCGCCGTCAGCTGTGACAATTGCCTGAGCGTTCCAGTTTTTTATTAGTCAGCATCAGCATTATTTCCTGGATGTTTCGTCCGCATTCTTTATTAACATCTATCTTACAAACAAGCCGCTCTTGAGGTTGGCTGTCCTGCATCTGTATTTTCTCCACAATCATCTAGACAGCGTTAAATGAATACCATTGGTTTCAGTTGATCAAAAAGCGAAATTACATAATCATCTAATGTATGCATAGGGTTCGGTTCCATCGCCATAATGATCTCTACCTACGACTACAAATATTAAACAGTTTTAAACCCCCAGAAGAAACTGCTTTGCCTGAATTCAAGTCTATAGGTGCGTGCAATGTCGGTCGCTAACTTGAGTTATCACCCCAGGGAGGGTCGGTCTTTGATCTCAAACGGTGCTTTGAGTCACCAGCCTGAGGCTACATGTACGTCCCTTTCCTTCGTGGTTTGGTCATTAAATGGAACAGACTCAGATATCAACGCCAACCAACTATTTATATATGATTTTTTCAGAGAAATCGACCAGATCGTCAACGATGTCGAGATGCAAGTAAGTAGCTAAATCCACTGGTTCCAGTAGTACACCCGTCATAGTAACATCCGCGCATGCGACTCTGGAGTATCAGCTAATGTACTATCCTTACAGGCGCCACCCTCCGAGGGCACTAGCGATAGATTCTTTGTCATTGACACGAATGTTCTTTTGGATCACCTTGACGGTTTGAAAGCCTTCGTCGAGGAGGTCATGAAATGGAACTTGCCTATCGTTGTTATCTTTCCTGGAATTGTTATTTATGAGCTGGAGAGGTATGTGTTACTTTACAATTCAGGGTGGATACAAGTACTGACTGTTATAATCTGCTAGACAGAAGACCGATAATAATCCAAGGGCAAGGTTGGCGAGACATGCGTGCGCGTGGCTCCTGGGAGAGGTTATGAAAAAGAGAACTGTCAAGGGCCAGGCGGACGATGAAACATGTATATCATCTGGTAGCTGGAAGAAAAGAGAGAGAGGACAGGTATGTTACCCAATCCAGCTAGCTTATTAATTTGCATTTACAGGAGACAGGATAACGATGATCTTGTACTGGACTGTTGTCAGTACTATTCTCGGCAGCAGCTGCGCACGTATCTGTGCACTGCAGATAACAATCTTCGTCTGAGAAGTGAAACTGCTGAACGCGGTGATATTGCATAGCTATTTGTTCCCGCTAGCTTCTCATAAACGATCTCTACTTAGGTTCCATCCAGACAATTTCGCCAATTTCGCCTTCTGGGCAGTGGAGGACAAATGACATTTTCTCTGCTATCTTTAAAAACGAGGCAGATGTCCTGGAAAGGTACCGGACCAGGAACGTGTCAAATACCCGCAGCGAAATTCCACAAGTCGAAGTCTCTGAGGACATCAGTATGGATGTGGATGAAAATCTTCAGCCCAGTCCCCCGCCGAGTCACCCGCTTGATCAGTTGCACGAACTAGTCGTCGCCGAGTTTTCCAAGCTACTTGATAAGCTAGTTCTTCGAGTAGCGGAACCCGGGATACAAGGTACCAATGATTCCATGTATGCTCCGAAACGGCCAAAGAAACCTTTGTCGGAGTGGACACCCGAAGATTGCTTGGCATACTTGAACAGTAACCGAAAGATCCAACCAAGTACTCCGTCGGCAGGTGTGTTCCTAACATTACCACATTCGAAACAACGTCTCTCAGGATGTGGACGTCGTGGACAAGACTGGCCTCGGGAAGCTTGGGATGAAGTGATCAGGTACCTAAGTAGACTTGGACACATCTGGGGTGACGTCGATACGGCGATTAGTGAATCAGTGGGAAACTTGGAGTTTGCAGTGGAGGAAAGATTTGCGATGAAAATGCGGCCGACGGGAACCTAGGCAGTACAGAGTACATAATTACTATTACGTCGGGTGTGTCAGAATGATGACTCCGGCTGCGGCAATTAAGACCACGTGACGTCAACAAAATTACTTGATGTCATTCAATTTCATTTCCTCCCCTTCCTTACCTCCTCCTTCATGAACCGTCGTCGCGCCCTTTACATATTCCTCACCCTACTCGCTCTTTTCCTTCTGGGAACTGTTGTAGTTCTCTCATCCGTCACATACTACCTGGCAATAAATCCAAATGCCTATCTCTCTGATCTCGAAGTTCCATTTCTTCCAAATACAACTCGCTGGAACGCAACGGAGCATGGTCAGGTAGAACGTATTCCCAGGATTCTTCACCAGACATGGAAGTCAGAGACATTACCGGTTCGTTGGAAAGGCATTTCAAAAGCCTGTAGGGATATGATGCCCGATTAGTATGTTCCTCATTTAAATTATCCCACTCATGTCTAAAACATTGCAAAGCGACTACATCCTATGGACAGATGCTAGTTCTCGTGAATTTATTGCCAACAATTACCCGTGGTTCCTTGACACTTTCGACGGTTATACATATCCTATACAACGTGCGGACGCAATTCGATATTTCGTTCTTTATCATTATGGTGGGGTATACCTCGATCTGGATGTCGGATGTCTTCGCCCCCTTGACCCTCTCCTCGTATATCCTGTTATTCTCCCAAAGACTATTCCAGTGGGCGTGTCCAACGATCTCATGTTCGCCCAACAAGGCCACCCCCTACTTGAACAGGCCATTCACAACCTCATCCCCTTCGACCATTCTTGGATCTTGAACTATCCTACTGTTATGTTCTCTACAGGTCCCATGTTCCTCTCCGCCCAGTATGGCATTTACACTTCCTCACATCCTATCACTTCCATGGAGGAAATCCGCATTTTACCAAAATCCTTGTATGGCAAAAACGCGAAAGAAGGCGAAGCTCCACACTCATTCTTTTCGCATTACTACGGAAGTAGTTGGCACGCTGATGATGCAGGTTTCATCTTTGGTCTGTATACATGGGGCAAAGGATTAATGTGGGTTGGATTGGTAATTCTAATAGTGGGTGTCGTGTGGCTACCCACGAAAAAGAGAAGATATAGCTTGAGGAGAATGGGGGGATACGAGGTACTATTTCGGCGTACAGGATGGCGCTCATCAGAACCTTCGACTCAGCCGTCATCCCCTGATATCACTAGCGAGGACAGCTCTCCCATTGATGGTGATGGTGATGGTGATGTCCCTGTACTGCATCTTCCCTTCGGAGTCGGTACAGGTTCGCCTTCGTCGTCGTCTCAGGCCTCAACCTTGGTAGACCCTTATGCAGGTCGCACCAGCAGTCCCATCGTCGAGGTGTTCCATCGCATCAGAAACAGAGTGACGTCCCTTACCAGCCCACGGGAAGAAGTACAGCGCTCTCCTTTCCGACCTCGACGGCAGCGATATAGCCGCGGAGTTCTCTTCTTCCTTCCAGCTATATTTACGCAGAGCCAGGACATAGAACTGGGGCCTACTGCTTTAGTTCCTCCTCGGATATCAGCCGTACCAAGTCGGTCGACATCACGTGTTACTCAGATAAGACCGTCACCGCCAGAAAAACCACGATATACGGATGATATTGAGAGCCTTGGGGATCTTCGCAGGGATATTCTAGAGGGACTTCATCCGCATGACGCCACAATGGGTCGCCCGCCCCACGAAGATCTCGTGGATGTCGACGACCTACCTTCACGCCCACACTCGCGTAACAGCAACTCATCAAGATCACGAAGTACATCTCGCCCTTTGACTACGTGGGATTCATAGTATAAAGTATCGATATGCTCCATCAAATCTGATGTCCTATACCCACCCACACATCCTTCACGCATGCCTTGCAGCATACCCATCCATTATCACATTTCTGCTCCACCTACCTGCATCTTACTGCGGGTCACGCATTCATGGATTGCCCATATGTATCCCGTGGTTTGCACAACTTAATAACCTAATGGCTCCGAAGTAGAAGAGCCTCTTCTTATCCTTATCTACTCTAGTACAGGCAGAGTTTTGAGATATAAATATTCCAGATAAATAAATTTGATCCCTTCTAATTATCTAAGAGCAGTAGTCTTTGCCACCGACTTCATGCTCAGTGACAAGGCTATCATGGCAAGTGCCGATATGCCATACGTATATGATGGACCAAAAGTCCAGTACGATGCACAAGCTAGACCATAATAAATAGGAATTCGAGTATAGTAATGATCCAACACACCTAATAGTGGCCCAATTGCACGCCCCAACTGACCCGAGGATCTGAAATTCCCTAGCGCCTTGCCCTTTGCAAGCTGCGGATGTTGCTCAAGAGGCTTTCCCGTGCTCTCGTCAAACACACCTTCGTCGCATTGCAAAGATGCAAGCGCCGTCAAAGAATTGACGACCGTTGCGCTGGTAAAGGCCACACATACGGCAGCACCTTGAAGCAGCCTCATGGCAAGGGTAGTGTTGGTCGACACAAAATGAGGCATGCAGGCAAGGAGAACAAGACCTATAGCACAGCTTGAGACGCCACGGCGTGCCATGAGGCCTTCTCCAGTTCTCGCAGTTGCGCGTCGGACATAGCCACCTTGGAGGAGGGCGCTGATGATCCCTATGGATCCAATCAGCATCCCGTTTTGCTTGTTATTCCAGTCCAGCACTGATTGCTGTATGAGATTTGATATGACGAGTAAGCAAATAAAGATAACTCACAGTCGAAAGTTAGAAACGTTAGAGTAAATTCCACGCCGGAGAAAAGACCGAGGAACAAGAAGTGAAACCGCCGAAGGGTTCCCAACAACTTCATCCGCTCTTCAACGGATTGTTTTTTCGTATGCCTCGAAGGAGCTTCTGTAGCTTTTTCTTTTTCATTGGCATGAAAGCTCTTGCCCCGAGTTTCTGGCAGACAGAACGCCAAAAAGAGTGTCTCTACAACCAACAGTATAAGAGTAAGGATAGCAGGAACAGCATAGATGTTAAGCTCTGGTCCCCAAGTACCCACGGAGTGGGGAATAGGACGAGACGCAAAGTATGCCCCAATAGGAGGTCCTATGCAAAAGCAGATGGCGAATGCAATGCCGACATGAGCAAGGGCTTTAGACCGATTCGCGGAGGTGGTAACATCGGATATGATGGCACTACATACTTGGAATTCAAGAGCGACACCCCTCAGAACTAGGATGATAGACTTACATTGCAAGCTGTACATTACCCTCACTCAAACCTCCGATGACACGAGAGATCATATAGGACGCAAATGTCGTAGATTGAATCCATCTAGCCATATGTCCCGTTGAGTCCAATAAGTATGAAAACGAATGACATACACAACTGCCGACAAGATATTCCCGATCATGGTGATGAGAAGGACGCGTTTGCGCCCATATTTATCTGATAGCGCGCCAATCTTCGGTGATACAAGGAACTGCAGTGTCCTATCTTATGCGTTAGAGTTCTTGCAGTCAAAGTACTCCAAGCGGCATGACACACGAGAATACGGAACCCATCAGTCCACCTATAAAAATGGACTGGCGTCATCATCCGACTCAATTGAGGCTAAAACAACAACTCACCTAGCAGAACCACATCCCATCTCTGCGAATGGTCGGCTGATTTGAAGATAAAACTCCTCAGAAACGACACGAATTTGAGTGTCTTGAACAAGAAACCCGCAGGATCCGAGGCCTCTCTCTACCATGAAAATGTCACGTATTCACACCGGTATCCTTCTCAGCGAGTAAAGCTTACCAGAGTATACCATTCTATGAGCCGAGGAAAGAGTGGCAGAGGGATAGTAAATGCGAAAAGATCAAGGACGAGGGACAAGAAAACAATTGTTTGAACTTTGGCCATGGATGTGGCTGATACGTGAGACGGACATAAGTACGGGAAAGTGGTCGAGGCAGCCAAAATGGTTTTATCGTGGTAACGACAGTTCTCCGGTGGTTGGTAACTAATATGTCAGCTACAAGGCTATGTTAGGGCTAGCCTTGGACGGTGGAAGTAGGCCGTGAGATGGCCTCTGCTGATGATTTCAAGTTGACTACGGACTTGCTGTACGAACTTGCCCCTTCAATAACTTCCCGCAGCACCTTGGCTAGAGCCTTCATTGTACAAATCTGCATACTAGTCGACCTCCATTACTGCCACATATATCAGCACTGATTCAGCAGTGGTACATAATTCGCCCAGCAAAGCGTAAAACAAGAGTACAGGTGTGGTAATACCACTACTATCATAATTGGCAGTGTAATGGACACCCGCAGTTGCTAGTCCTGCAAGACAGTTGGTCGTCGGAGTCATCCACTCTTTCACGGTTGCAGTGCTTTTGTTCATTTTGGGCAATCATGATATGGTCTCGTCATCCGCTGTGACAAACCCCGTTTCAGTTCCTCGATACTTCTGGTCTTCGGCTGCGTTTGTAAGATTGGTTTGGAAGTGAGAGCTAGTCTCTGTTTTGGTGATCTCTCGCAAGGCCATAGTCGCGTACGAAGCCGTTCCGAGGATAATATTTATCTGAAGTGCCATGAACTTCCCGTCCTCTACAATAGCAGGCGGGTCAAAATTGAGCAATTTGTCCTCGTCAGCCTGTGCTAGAGCAACGTCTGGATCCGTGTATCGCAAGACAGACCAGGATAGCTCTTTTGGAAGGTGTAGAATCGCTCGATAAGATCCGTTCAGCGTATACTCCCTGTAAGGTGATTAGCTTCATTTTTGATTTTCAACAAAACTGGAGGCAATCTTACTTTTGTTTTCGTACCCAATTATCAGGATCTAAACCGTCCATCCGAAGATATTCTCGGTAACGTTCCCCTAGTGGGCCTCCAGGATACGCAACATCTGTCCCAGGCAAAGGCATGATCACATCGAAGATAGTATACTTATCTAAATCGTCATCCGTCAATGTCTTAATCCGGGGGGGAACCCACGGTTTCCTTGACTTTTTCTGAGAGCTTGATGAGTTATCCATTGTGGAAGTCTCCTCATCATCATCTTCCATGTTGTCCTCTTCAGAGTCCAAAGGTTGGCCGGTCATGCTCTGAACACCGTCTTTTTCAAACACGAGATCGCCGACTACGGGCTTGTCAGCCCCGTACTGGCGAATTCTCTCCGAAACAATGGCATTCCACACATACGACTGGTATGCATGGATGTACATTAAACGAAGATTGCGAGGAATCTAGCGAAGATGGAAGTTTGCACATCGTTTCAGACCTCAGAAAAATGGATATTACCGTTGATAGCGCTCCCATTGCATTTCGAGTATCGCCGCCTTGCTTCTTGAAACTCTCGAGGATACAACGTTCGGCGACTACCCTCTTGGGCATCAAATTCAGGGCTTTGTCCAAGTCTCCATCTACGAGCCATGCGTCCCGAGCGGCAACGACGTCAGGATGCTCTCCGTGTCGTTTTCTCAGAATCATAGATATCGCTTTCTGCCACTCTGACTTCAGAAGAGCCAATCCGATGGAATGAGTAGGAACAGACGCGGTCCCGAAGCGTTGCATCCCTTCGAAGACCATTCTAAGTCAGTAAATCATTGGAAAGGTTCAATCGAAGTATTACCATAATAGTTGATGAATCCCTTATGCTTGATGGTGTCCAATGCTTTATCAAGTGTTTCCATAGAATCAACTTTGACGCTTCTGATGCAAGCAGGAGCCGTTTAAAAGAGATATCGTGAATAAAACACAAAGTTCAAAAGACCCACCGGAGGGTAATAACGAAGGCATTTCCTTTCAACATACCCAGCTCCAGGCTTGACTTGCGGTAGTTGAAGTCTGCTATTCGGACTCCTCGCTCGCCGCGCTGTGTCACAGCTTCTTTTGGAGTTCGACGACCGTTAGCAAGTCTCCATATATCTTCTACTGTTTTGCCATTGCGTTTGAGAGATACCCGCTGAACAGTGACTCCACGCTTGTCCTTAGTACCCGCAACAGACAAATCCTTGATATTGACATGAAGAGTCCTAGCCAGATGACCTAGCGCATCCTGTGTATCACGATTGGTTTTCTGGAGAGTAAAATGGACGTAGGGAGGATATGTTCCTCTTGGAGCACGTTCTCCACGATCAGCCCCACCACCTACGATCATCGTGAGCATGGAAAGGAAGGCGGTCACAGAAGAACACGTACCTCGCTCAGATGCACCGCCGCCCCGTCCGCCCCGTCCGCCCCGTCCTCCGCCTCGCTTGGCCCATTTGATAACGATTCTGGACCCTTCGTCAGTAGACGCAGCGGTGGAAGCATCTGTTTCTGTGTCCAATTTTCCACCGAATAGATTACGAACAGTTTGGTGCAGCGTGGTGCGAGTGGTCTTCGACGTGATGGGCTGTTAATAAATTAGACTTTATGTTTTGCCTCAAGATATATCGCGAGATACAGACCTCCGACAAAACTTTCCTGTGGTCTTCCCTCCCTCCTCCTCGCCCACCTCTTCCTCCACGCCCACCTCGGCCGCCGCGCCCGCCGCGATCTTTTCCTCGCTTCCCCGAACGACCTGCATCCTTCTCCGGAGTAAGCTTAGGGATAGGACTCGTTTGCTCTGCTCCTTCTTCTACCGGCGACCTGGCCGCTCGCCCTCCCCATCCATTATCACTGACTCTGGGCGGTTCTGGGCCTTCAAGAAACATCTGCTTCACCTGGCTTATAGCTTCTTCTGAGAGGAATGGGGCGAGACTGGTTGTGAAATGGTCCGGCCAAGGGTCGGTATCACTCGATTGTGGTGGGGATTCCAGACTCTTCTCTTGGGCTATGGTTTCCTCCGGCTGCGGACTTTCGGGGGCTGGATTGGAAGCATCGTTCAATTCAGATTTTTTTGTGGTTTCTATAGTTGTGTTGTTCTCGATGCCTTCCATTGGATCATCATCAGCTTTGCTTGTCTCGGAAAAGGCCTTTGGCTCATTTTCCTTCTTCGAGGAGACTGGTTTTTCAAGGGATTTGAGGTGCAGTATATTTCCATCGAGGTCAACTTCATATACAAGGAAGTCCGTAAATCTATAGAATTAGTCAATGAACTAAGTCAGTGGACAGCAGGCAAAAGAGACCTTTGCTTGATGATGCCTTCAATTTTTGGTACACCGCGTCCAATATATTCAGATATCCCTACATCCGTTTCTAGAAAGACCATGGGAGCATCATCGTGTTGGACAGGGAGTGGTATCCCCAACAGGGAATGGCTGGGGGGTAAAATATGTTCTGGCTCAGGAGGATCACTCGTCTGCGGCGGTACATTTCCCGCCGTGGACGCGGCATCTGGTCCATCGATTCTGGTTCGTTTTGAGTACCGTTCTATGTCTCCATCATCTTGTTCGCGCTCATGAACAATCAAGGAAGACATGGACGAAATATCAATCCAAGGGATGGTTGGTGACCGACTTGAAATTCAGTTCAAATGATCGAGATCAACAGCCTGAGCCTGAGATCATCTTGCCTACATCTTATCCGATTACCACTATTACAACCTAGGCAAAACGAATGCACGATGCATCCAGACAGTCCTACGGCCGCAGGGCACTTGATCAGAAGAATCCAGCGGCAAAGTTACTCCTCGAAACGATAGAGCGGAAAAAGTCGAACCTCGCTGTGAGCGTCGATGTCACAAAGTCAAAGGACTTCCTCACTATCATCGACGTCGTTGGCCCCTTTGTTTGTCTTATCAAGGCAATATTTCCCTCATCCGAGGTGTCCCCGTATTGTTCTTACCGATTTTTTAAATCAAGACGCATGTCGATATCATTGAAGATTTCGAACCTAGTCTGATCGAACGACTTCAGGCTTTGAGCACCAAGCACGACTTTGTCATTTTTGAGGATAGAAAATTTGCTGATATAGGTCAGTGCGCCCGTTGAACTAAACTGTGAAAATCTCTCAAATTCCATCTTTTCTTGTAGGCAATACTGTAGCCTTACAGTACTCAAGTGGAGTGCACAAAATTTCGACTTGGTCACACATCACCAATGCTCATCCTGTCCCGGGACCATCCATTATCACAGGTCTTGCATCTGTTGGTCTACCACTAGGCCGTGGTCTATTGCTTCTAGCAGAAATGAGTACAAAAGGGTCCCTGGCGACCGGTTCCTACACTGAGGACGCTGTACGTATGGCACGCTCAAATCGCGACTTCGTCATAGGATTCATTGCGCAGCGTCGCATGGATGGCGTTGGGACACTAGAAGGGGAGACACCCACCGCCGAGGATTTCTTGATCCTGACGCCCGGTGTTGGACTTGATACCAAGGGCGATGCAATGGGCCAGCAATACAGGACTCCCCGAGAAGTCATCCTTGATTCTGGTTGCGACGTCATTATTGTTGGTCGTGGTATATATGGCAATGATCTTAGTTTAGTGGATTCTATTGCAGCTCGCGCCGAACAGTACATGGCGGAGGGTTGGGCGGCATATATTCAGCGGCTATGGTCCTAAAAATCACATAGTAAGATTCGTTAATAAGTACATCGAGCGCAATCTATGTGTGGTATGGTAGTCAGATAGATAATAATACGTTATTGTGTGCGCAACATTGATGACGGGATCTCATCTTTCTGCTTGCCGGGTGGTACCAGCATAATCTCCTCTACAATTGGTTCATCTTCTGCTTTCTTTTCCGTGTTAGGGGTAGAAGACCCAATTTTTCGTGATTTCCGATGATCATCTCCTTTTAATGCAGCTCTGAGGCGTTTTTCGACTTCCTGGACTCGCTTCGTTTTCTTGCCCCCACGCCAGATGAACACACCAGCAAATATACCACATAGAAAACTGAAAGTGATGAGAGTCGCTGTAGACCATGCGGGCCGCTGAAATCTAAGGAAAATTATGACTAGTATAGGTAAGAGGTAGGTGCCGAAGTTATGTACCTGTTGAGACCCCACATTGTACCGCAGAGCATGACCTGTTGAAATGATTAGTACAATAATATTTGCCGCTTCGCTTCCCACTGACTTGAAAAATCGAGTTACCGTCGGCCAGGAGACAGATGAGTAGGGCAGTACTGAAGAGCAATTAGCGTCAAATATCGGTTCATAAAGCGAAACGAAGACAATACTTGATCGAAAATGCCTGATCCAAGTGGATTAACAACCAATGTCATGATCCACAGTAGACCACTTACCCAGTGTGTATCTGTTGCATGAGGTCGATACCAAGTTTGACTATGTTGAAATTTGACTTGTGCTGAGGGTCGATTATCAATAGGAGATGGGGCACTGTATAAAGGAACGAACTTCTGTGCAGATGATCCTGCTCTTCCTTTGTTAAAACGTGGTGGTAATTTGGGTCAACCGCCGGGTCCGGCAAGTCGTTAGCATTGGACAGTGGTTCAAGGCCAGCCTGGGCCCGAAGCTTGACCGTCTTGCGCTTGTAATGCCAAATCCAATACATCCCTGCGGTAAAAATTTGAGAAAGACGACTCGAAGAGCAATTATGACTATTTACGGTACGTATCCAATACGCGAGAAGGGATGAGCCCAACACCAGTGACAGTAAAAAGGCCTGTCGGAATGTTAGTTTGGGTGCAGATTAAAGCGTCGGCCTCTTACCGTTTTCTACCTGGGAGCTGATTTCCACCCACAAACCTTGCTTATTTTTGTCATGAAGATTGATAATCTTGGCAAGGAAAAGGACAATGGCAGCGCCCCAGAAAACTAAAAATACATTTTAGGGAGATATCATCACTACCACGTCAAGGTCAACATACCAACCAAGAAGCCGTATATAGCTGTTACGATCTACACGCAATAGGTGAAAATATAAAGAGTGGAAAAGGAAAAACGTCACGTACACCCATTGCTGTTGAGAAGTGTCTAAGAGGACATGAAAGCAGATAAGGCTAAGGACTCACGTGTTTTGAGAAATGTCCAGACACCTTTCATTGTTCGCCGTAGCTTTGAAGGTCGCTTCAAGACATCATTGACATGTCGATCCAACATATTCTCATAGTGTTCTCCCAATTCAGCTGCTTCTCCGTCGGTTGGTGACGGCACAGGCGTGAGTTCCACAACTGGTTTTCGTGAGTACCAAGTCAGAGGAGGACTGATAAACCAAGTCAGTAAGATTGATGCGGGACGAAGAACCTTGAGGTCACATCAAAATTGTGTTCGCAGCATCGGTCAAACTTGAGATAGTCGACACTTGAGAATCTACGACGACGTTAATACTTCTTGTTAGGAAAGTGGGACTACCGACCAATGACGTCCAGGTGCTCTATAACGTCATCGTGGTGTATTTCGCTCCCATAAGTCGCACGGATACTGTCAGCATTTGTCCGGTGGTCACTTGAAGGGCTGTCTGTGCTAATAGTAAGGGGGCCTTGGAAGTCTTCCCCTTCGTAAGTGGATGAAAGTAATGGAAGGGCGGTTATCGAGCTGGAAGGACTTCGATGGGAGTCAGGAGTGACTGAGTACCGAGTCCGGGTGAGGTGTTCATGCACCCGACTTGCAGTTGAGCCAGAACGAGGTCTCTGCGGTCTTGAATGAGGGGATAGAGAACTATGGCGGTGACTACGCAAAGCGGGCATGGTACGCATGTGAAGAAGATTTGGTGGTGAGGGAGCAAGTCTTGTAGCATCGTTGTGGGCGGTGCTGGTAGAACGGGTGTGGGTCGGTGGTTGATTACCTTGGGTAGGGGGGGTAGGGCTTTCTGCACGAAAAGGCTGTAGGTAGGCAGAATCCCTGATTCTGACCGACGGCATGGTGGTAGAGAACAAAGAGGTGTTCAACCGCGAAACGATTGAATTTGATCTCAGAGAGGGGTCAGGTCAGTGACAAATAGACAATTGGATACCGATACGACGAGAGCTATAATTATCCAACATGATAGCCTCAACATTCCAACTCTAGTAGTTTCACTACACCACCGTGACCGACTAGAAAATCTTTTATCAAAAGCGCTGCAAACTAAGGAGCTCCCTGCTACTGCAGCGTGCTTTTTACATACAATAATCGTCCGTGTGGCAGATATAGCGCATTTGCAACCCGCGGATCACTACAGTTTGCTCCACATGAGCTGACCGAGGGGAACGCAACGTGAGTGTCGGACTGTCCACATGATGAGTTAATTAATTATGTACTACCAATTATGCATCAGCGCATGCGCAGCTGCACTGACACGCCTCTGCACTGCTGTCCCCGGGGATGAAGACTGCATGTTTATTGTCATTTCAAGTGTCAAAGTAAATGTCAGAATTATGTATGGCTTGAAATACTTGTGCGTGGTAATAGAAAAAGGTGTTTTCGACGCGCACTCAAAATGATGTCTATTTATGGTAGAGGACGAAGAGTGCTGGAGGACTAGCAGCGTTGTAGTGTCAGTACCATGCTGCCCAGGTTAGATTCACATCACTCACACTCAACATTGAATCACTTTTTTGAGGCACTCGAGTAAAGAGACTTTTGAGTCGCTTGCGACTATTTGATTTCTCCGACTCGTCTAAACCAAGTGATTCTGGCTCATCTGTCAAAGGAAAAGTTGTGAAGCTCGGCGGCGTTGCAGTCTCGAGCTTCCGGCGTGTCCCCTTTCGCCATCCTCGATGTGGGGACTTTGACCTTGCTCGCTGTGTGGACTGGACCACTTCAGGTTTTGTATCATCGTTTCCTGATAAGAATTTTGCTTGAGATAATCGTGGAGGTGGTCCCTTACTATCTATTTGGGAAGGTCCTTTTGAGGAAGAGGATGCAATCCATTTTGTCTTGGAGATGAGCTCCCGTGCAACAGGCAAGACCGGAAGCAAAGGCTGATGGAACGCCATTTTTATCCACCCCCTCCAGTTCATGTTGGATGGGATGAACTGATTCACCAATTCTTCGAACTACAAAGGCACAATTCAAAGTTAGTCGTCAAGATATTGGCTTGTCACGCACACTCCATGTTTGATTGTGGTATTCAAGGTCGCGAGTTCTGATTCGGGCATCGTGACATTCGAAAGAACCCTCCTTGACGATGCTGAGTAATAGACTCAGACTGTGCATGTTGTCAGGTTTTCCTATAGCTGTCGAATACGCATAATTTACCTCGAGATGCGCACAAGTACAAAACTTTTCTGGGACGCTCGAGTCTTCATTTCTGCTGCATCTCCTGTTTTCTTGTCTGAGCGACCTCTATTTTTCCCTCGACCATCCCCGACATCAAATGCATCGTGAAGGGTATCTGATGAATGGGTTCTGTGGACGGCTGGTAGCTGCAAGTTCCTCGTGGTTTTCAAATCAGTGAATGACCGTGAAGTCCCCAACCGCCGTAAAGGTGGCATCAGTTCACTTTTACTAGCATGTGCAACCTGTAATCCTCGTGGAGAGTCCAACGAAGTCCGAACTGAACTTTTAGGCATATTCTCGAGTTTTTCGTTTCTGACGTGGTCATCAGCGATTTGTCGTTGTCTTCTTGCAGGCCAGAGGTACTCCATAATTCGACTCCCCACTCGGGCATCAATCTGCAATCGCATAGGATGCAAGCATAACTCGAATGACTCATATATAGTGATTCCGCCAACCGGAGGCAGGATGGTCCAGCTGGCCAGAAGGAACAATCCTCTCTGCGGGGATTAGGTTAGACCAAGTCGGAATTTGTAATTAATGATCACGAACTTTTACGAGTGGATGGGTCGGTGGCTCATCATACTTTGAGAGAATCTCTGCCCAGACAGCATTCCGCGACCCGTCGAATGCCTGCATATTGCCCACTGCCAAGTTGTTTGCAGTTGAACTATCTTGTCGATTAAGCCAATTGAAGTCGATGTTCTGAACAACAAGTTTGGAAAGGAGATCGCGCCTGTCGTCTAACATGTGCCAGGATATCTCAGAGGATGAAGTATGCAACAAAAGTGCTGATTTTTGATCAGTGTGGTCGTCTAAACGATCCTGAGCCAGTTTGATAGCATCAAACAAGAGATTGAGCTCTTCGGTCAGTAGGAATATATGTGCCTTCAACTTGAGAAGCTCCATTTTGCCCTCTCCTTCTTGAAGACGGGGACCGTGAGTATATTCTGCTATTTGTTGTGTCTCCATGGCGTCTTTCAACCGACTCTGGAGACCGGATACAACACTTGCAGCAGATGCAAGATCAGTAAAGTCATATGTGAAGAGCAAGGTTTCTAGTTTATCGAGGCGCGTTTTGTGAGCTGCATCAGAGAAAAGGAGTAGCTTGGTCACGATATGTGATATTGTTTCAAATTGTTCGTCACTTGCAGAGACAGTAAATCTCGGTATATGAACTCGGATAAGATCCTGCGTGCAAGGTCAGACACCAAAATCGGTCGAGGGTGTTTACTGACCGTTTGATCTTGCAGATGATGATCGCGAGACTGTGCTTTCCCTGTGAAAGGCCTTACTGCGGATGTGATATTGTTGCGCAGGCGGAGACGATTGAATTTGTCATAATGGAATGTTGCATCTGTTTGCGGGACAAGGCGGTCGAAATCATTGCTCTCGCATCGCAGATCGACGAGAACTTCGAGAGGTACAGAACCATCCCCTATAATCTTCGGGCCAACAGGAGAGAATGACTGGAGACCAGATACAGAAGTGTAATTCCTGTAGACCATTAGTTCACCCTACCTTATAGAGTATATTGTTGTCCTCACCTCGACATGACTTTTCCGCTGACAGGATCATCTACATTAGAATCATCCAAAATCGCGAACGACTGAAGTTTGGCTTGTACAGCAGCCACTATGCAAGTGTCTTTGCGTTCGTGCCCAGACATTACAATTTGGGGCTTCAGCAGAAGGCAACAATGGCTTTTTCTAAGCGAAACGCCATTCGACCACCCGTTTAACGGATCAACACCTTCACTGCGCTCCTTAGTAGATAGCTCCACAGATGACTTCGAATGGTCTATTTTCAGCATTTTGCGCAAGGCTGAAGCTGCTAACTGAGCGGTGCCACCGGTATCCTGAACCTGCTCTGGATTGTCGATTTTTGGGTCTTCCATTGCAAGTGCCGCATTAGCTTGATCTCGGATAAATTTGACGGCGCTAATGTCATTAAACACATTATATCAACGGAGTGTTCTAAGGACGTGAACATACCGCGTAGCCAGATGATATTCGAGCCCTTTCCAGGCACGAGAGCAGTAATAATATTGTATCATGATCTGCGGGCTACTCAATACTGCAGAAGTAAAAATAATGCACATGGAACGTACGTCGCGGACTGCACTATCCATGTAGATTTTGGGACAGTGGATTTGGTAAACATTCTCAAACTCCAACCACTCTTCAGGAGAAACCATGTGTGACGGCATGAAATAGCTCTGCGAGGCCTCTCTTGCAGTGTCTTCCGAGCTGCTTTCAGCCTGCAGGAGGGTCACATAATCTTCTAATAAAGACACCTTTTTCTCTAGGGCAGAAAAATCCTGTAAATGGTGTCGGTAAGGTAGAAGGTAAGCAGATATTTACCGACTTCGTTTCTATCTATCTTCCGACGAGTCGCTTTCTGAAGCTCACGGATTCGTGCTATTACCAGGGAGACCTGAACTTCTGGGACAGCTGCAGAAGTCGTTGAATATCCACTGTCGGGAGAATGGGACAGCTACGTACACGGTTCTTTTCCAAGAAGACAAGTATGTGATTTCTCGACGCCAAATTTGCTTCTTTCTGTCGTGTTCCCTAGCATAGCTGAATTCCGTTTGAAATATGTAAAGTGGGGGCACGCTGCGACAGGTAGTAAATGTAGACTTGGGCTGTCTGAAGGGTACCAGTCGATCTCGATAAAATCGTCGGCATCATGCCAGGCGGAGGAGGATTCTGTTAGAGGCAAGCCTTTATGAGCTCTATAATTACTCCTCTGGGGGGATGCCGACATCTGGACAGCCTGTCGCAGATCTTCATCAAATGTTGCCAGCATTGCACGCATATCTAGGCCCTTCAAGATAACCTCTGCAGCATAAAAAGGTTTATGGTGTGTTACTTTCAGCGTATCCCGTAAAAGACCTGGAACGATAGTTTCTTCTTCGCGCTGGTGCATATCAACATGAAACTCGTCGATCATTGCTTTGACACCAATCCATGGAATCACGCCATCTACCCAGGCTACAATTGGTAAGTTAGAGATTACAATAAGAGTTTCCTGCAGATGAGTTGCATTACTCACTTTCCCTCGATTCATCAATGTATGCGTGTGAGATGAACAGACGAGGTATCTGAACACGGTACTTCACTGTTGCCAAATGACGTCCAAGTTTCGGAGAGATCAATCGAGGAGGATAATATGTTCCTTGCCGAACGGGGAGAGAAAGAACACCATCAAATAGTGCACACCAGGACCAAAAGTGTGCAAAAGCTTTCGGGGTCAAATGAAGACTGGAGTTGCGATGTTTGCCGTGAGCAGCTGTCCTGGTTGAAGAAGACAAAGATATGGAGAGGTGGATGAAATCCGATCGGAAGAAGTTAAAGGAGTCGTCTGAACCCTACCTCTTTGTTAGCTGAATAGTCAGATTCTGATAGAAGAGCTATTCACCTTCATGGAAGGTGTCCTAGATTTCTTTTCCAGTTTAACTTCATAATGGGGTCGGAAATCGAAATGTCGACATTGACGCTGGAAAGCAGTTCCAGAACATTTGAGACATTCCTCCCCACAAGATCGTTCTAGGACAAATCCAACGCCAAAGCGTACCCCAGATCGCAGCTTGGCGCAAATTTTTCGGAAGGGTTTCGGGCTTTCTTGGAACATCCGTTGATTATGCGAGGAGAGGTGTTCCAGACTTATTCCATTTACGTCAAGAAGTAGGTTCTTAAGATAATGCGTACTCACTTCGGGATTGCGATAAACATAGAGTCACTAATCAGCTGTATCAACTCTTTGTCTTCATTTCGACGACCAATGAGCAGCTTTGGATTCCCTTGCCAGGATAAGACGAAGCCAGCACCAGCACCAGTGACCTGATGAGGGTTACGCGTACCTGGATCTGGTCAGTCGAAGGAGGGGCAAAAACAGATGTTTATGTTGACCTTTCATATAAAAGCGCACTTCGCCTTTGAATGAGGCTTCCAGACTCCAATGGAAAACAAGCCTCATCTGCAGGTAACACTAAGGCCATGCATACAAAGGACGGTAAACCCACCAACCTTATCCCAAAAGCCAACCACAGGAGATGGATCACGAGGGGAACTTGAAAGTGTTTCTATAACCTTCATAAGATCCTGAATAGCTGCAGTATAGCTAACACTCCAGGAAAGGATTGTAGTCGCATTGGTCGTCACCCGAACAACAGGGCTAGCATAAGTCTTCACGGGCATGATTGTTTTCGGAACAGCTACGGACATCGGAGAAGCACCACGAATCCCATAGTGGGATTCCACAATAGGACAATCGATCCAATCGACGGACAAATCAGTACCCATTTCTTCGGCAATGACAAGGTCAGTTTGAAACTCCCAGGCAACAGCATTGGCATTCTCATGAGGTGGGATACTGAATAACGGCAATGGATAGTCCCTGAGCATAACATGCACTGATGAGAGGGAAAATCTGAGATGCATTGGGAGTAGTAGAGAGAACTGAGTATCTCGCGGAAGGCCGCATCCTTGCTCATATAAAAAATCGGAGAGGCAATCCATGGGAAATGACGGAGGTTGCCCAGTGAAATTCAAGTGGTTAAGTAGTGCCCTGAAGAGTGGCGGATTATCTTCGATGGATGATACTTCCACTATGTTGGGAATGATATCCGTGCCTTCGGCAACCCGCGGACCTCGTAGCCTTTGCGTGATGAAATCCTCAGATTTTGAACACTTTTCCCTAGAATTCTGCAGTCGAAGACTCCAATCCAAGGCATGGACTTCATCTAATCTGTGTCGTGCCTCTTCGATTGAGACTGAGTGCTTTGCTCCGAATTGATACTCAGTGTCGTGAACAGACTGCTGTGTATCCAATGATTCGGCTTCTGCTGCACGGATTGCTGCCACTTTAGCTGTAAAAGCTTCCTCTCGATCTGTCCGTTGTTTCACAGCTTCGAGCCCACAACGCCAGATTACAGCCAGTTTGCTCTCAAAGGGGTCGTCAGAAGCTTCCAAGCACAGACAACCAAGACGAATGGATAATTTTGGCATGATTTTAGGCTCTTCTGGTGCAGGAATTGGCATATTCGTGTAATGCCCAATTGCTGTGACCTGAAACAAGTGGCGAAGCGCTTTGACAGTGACGACTGCATCAAAGATGAGGTCTGCTAGGATGTACCCGAAAGGAATGCGCAATCGCGCACTGTCGCCATCCACGATGATTGACAAAATCTCAATAGAGTGCACGAACGTGACCTCCCACTTGTGCAGGGAAATGAGCTCTTCCCATCTATCTGCCATATCTTTATTCCACCTGTTTATTTGTGAAGGTAAACAGACCCAGATGAGCGTTTCATTGAACCAAATTCTGGGTGATTTATCTGGAGACAGCTGAACGCCGATCCCATCGATACGTACAGCGACTTTTTGCTTCGGCAGTGCCAATAACATCTGGATAGTGGGAATAGCTGCTCTGAAACTGTAGGAAAGGGCAGAAGATTGTCGAGGAACAGTCCTGTGGGATGACGATACAGGTAGAAACGAACGCCAAGTTTGGAGAGCTAGCAGCATACAGTACATGTGGGCCAACTTGAATGTGGCAGTTATATATGGAATATCGACCAGTATTTCACAACCATCACCCGTTTTGCATTGTGATGAACCACGTTTCCCAGATAGACATAGGTTTATTCCAACTTTGGGAATACATAAGAACTCCTGGTGCTTCAAGGCAGGATCGTCACGTTCTGTGATCAATGGATCATCTGCATCATACTGTGTTGCAACAGCACTTCGCAACGAGATTTTAGAGAAACCTATTCTGATATGAGCAGTGGCGTCGCTGGTTAATACGGAAGTTCGGGCAGCCGCTACGGCATCAACAATCTGTTCCTGAGGTAGATAGAGTTTTTGTCGAACTTGTGTTCGCTGAGGAAGGTCGTATAGACTGTCTGCATGACTCGATTGCATCGAGGAATAGTTTACAGATAGACTTGTACGGATAG
Organism: Tricholoma sp. MG99; assembly: GCA_003521275.1. NCBI lineage: Eukaryota > Fungi > Basidiomycota > Agaricomycetes > Agaricales > Tricholomataceae > Tricholoma > Tricholoma sp. MG99. The sequence goes on from QOVE01002327.1 coordinate 50,547, forward strand.
CGAAGCCCCGAGACAAGCCCAATGTCTCGCCAGGACTAATATCTGGAGCAGTGGTAAAAACAACCAATCGAGCCAGTGCCAGAGTAGCAGATAACCCCGTGGGCAATCGGTCGAGTAAGGGTGGCGGATAAGGCAGTGCCGGCTTGCCACTTGGACTTGGAACAACAGAAAGTAACTGTTGAGTTACATTGATGACCTGTGGGTGCCATAATTCGAGACACAGCGCATCACTAGATATGTGGAGATCAAGAATCGGGTGGGAGAAAGACACCAAGGCAACACTTTCAGTGTCATGTGCGATTGATGCAGCAGTATGGCCTTCCCCTAGAATTTCTAATGCTTCTATTGAAACAAGAGGAGGGTCGTTGAGGAAGTCCGTATCGGAAGACAGGAGGCTAGTGAATACATCAGTGCGAGTCACCGTTGTCGATCGTACTCGGACAAGTGTGGGCTCGAGTAGGACGGAAAACTTGAACTCCATTCGCAAAGGGGATAGAGTAGCATCTGATCTTACATCCTGCAGAAAAGTGGGATCTCTCCTAAAACTGGATGTCGCAGAAGCTATGAAACCATTGCTTCGCAGTTCTACGAAGAGAGGGCTTGATTCCTTAGCTCCGTCGCCAATTATACGAGCTTGGACGGCACAGCAATGCAAATCTAGTGACACCCGGGGCAAAGATCGTGAAGTTTGAGAATTATGTCGACGATTTGGCACTGTTTTGGAGGCTGACGAATCCATGCAAGTGACTAAATGACGCAGACATTCCACGCGTTCGATGATGTCCACGCCGGCAATCTTTGCGCGTGCCACCAGAAGGGGAGCGTTCGGATCGCCACGGAAAAATGGAGAGCTTGCAAGCCAAGAAGCTGGCCACTGACTCGTAAGCGTTTCGATGTCCACAAAGCCCATGGTCAGAACCCGGAGAGTGTCGAGTTTAGTGCGCCTGTCGATAGCAGCTTGGCTCACAGAGAACTTAAGGCCATAGATATCAGGATCATAGATATTGACCTTCTTAGTCCTGCCAAACCACTGCTGATGGAGGGGGGTAGGAGACGCGTCGTCGCATCTACTAAAACTCAGCCCAACGTCTTGAATGACAGCTTCGTAGAAGCCTACACCCTGAGCTGGTTGAGCAGAGAAAGTAATTGTTGAAAGAGATACGCGTGCACTTTTGAGAATCGAAATTGCCGACTGTAGTTATGATAAGATTGTGAGTGGCAAAAAGGGGTGCAAAAACGTACATCATCTTTGACATCTTTGAGCTTGACTGGTGGGCGGTGTATTCGGCGGCGAGAGCGAATGGATGCCTTTTAAAAAATTAAGGTCCAAAGTTACAGGAAAGTTCGACGTGACATACAGAGAGGACTTGTAGAAGTGGAGATGCAGGTGATATGAGAGGTTGATGTGTGTTCGACGACAAGACGGACGTCGGAGGAGTTTCGACCATAGGATGTAAGAAAGGTTCCGAACGAGGTGTAGTGGGCGTCAACAGGGCTGGCGCTAGAGGTTCGGGAGACAGAGGAGCTGTGGTTTGAAAGTAATCAATCCCTGGCTTTTTCTGAAATGCGTGCACCTGTTTTAAATTACTCAAAAGTAGTTGTAAGGGGTCCAGCTGGACAAAACATTGGCCTATGGTAAGTGCAGTAACCAAACTGTGTGCATCTGCTGTTCCCTCTCTGGGACTGAACCCCATCGAGGCGTCAAAATCGATGGCTCCTGGCAAACGCAGAAACTGCAGGTCTTTGCCATCTGTATGGAATCAGTGAACGGTGCGCTCATACTGTGTTGGAGTGCTCACCAGCCTGCGCTGAAACATGACGCGTTGAACCCGCGACATTATGCAACTTTAGGGTAACTGCTGCGTTTGCTTGAGCCTTTCCCCAAGCCCGATGTAAAGTTCTCTGGAAACTAGCAGTCAAACGGTTTCTCCACGCAACCATTCCGTACAAAGTTCGACTTTGTAAAGGTCTAGGTGTCGGATGTTGATCCAAGGTGTCAATCACTGTCTCAAGCTGAGTAAATGACAGCTTTGCGTGTATAGATAGTCTTCCAGCCGAAATCTGTGTCCCGGGTAACTCAGGAAAGATCAATGACGTTGACTGAAGTTCAAATGTTAGACCTTCAACGATGTGAGGTAGCCAACGAATGAAGATGCGAAGGCACGCAACAACACATGTGCGAATTAAAGGGCGGAAATAAGGTTCCAACAGATTATAGGCACTCAACATAAGTCCCCGAAGTCGATGGGCCATCGGGGAAGGAGCAAAGTCTGCCAGTGTCAGTTTGCGAGCGTGGCCGAGGAGTGGAGGGGAGGTCTCCGCTACTTCTTCTTTTCCAATTTCTACGGTTAAGCCGCGTAATCGAACATTCAGTCCATTTGCACGAGTCCAGCCATAGCTAAGGCGATCCACACGGAAGGATTTCGCGCCTTTGCGAACATAGAGTCCTCGAATAGACCACAAGCTAATGCTTCGTATTCGCACATGTTTTGACATTACTGAGAAGGCCCAGGGGATCAAGAAGTTTCGGAGGAACAGGGAAAAGGTAGCAATCCTGATGAGCCAGAACAGTAAAGAGATCCACCAGGCATCTCTTGGAGTTTCCAGGAAAAGGAGACGCAATAATGAAAGGAGACGGTAGCCAACTGTCATGACCTATTATGAGAAACGTTCAGCGTAGTCGGTGTCTGAGAGTGAAAGGTAGCCAGGATACGCACACGTATGTGGCAATTGTAACTCGACACGATGTACAAGCTGACCAGGAGACTATCCTAAGATAGTCAGGCGGTGTTCCCGAGTAAGGGTTTGAGTGCTTGAGCGGTGCAGCTTTCAGTCATGATGGCAGCTGCCAACAATAGGCCCTTATGTCAGCGAGACGGCGCTCGAGGGAAATCAAACTTGACCTTCATTCAAGAACTTCAAGTACTACTTATAACTAAGGCTCGCTACCTAAATGAGTTCCGTACACCGCCAATCAGGAGAAACAAATTGACCAGCTCAGACTCGGAGACCAACTATAGCCGCGACGGCGTCAAGCTTGAGCGTCAAGGCCTGATGAACTTCTTGAAGTGTTTCGATGAACGGCCAACAGCTTATTCTGATATGTACTTGCAAATTACAATGCTACTCAGTTCGAATCTGACCCTTACTTACTAAACTTTGTTCATGAATTCAGTCGCTTGCAGCATAATGGGTACCAAATCGTCTCTTTGCACAACTAAAGAATCTACCGTGTGAGGTGAACCCAAATGCCAACGATTATCGGACACAGGTAGGATGGACTGCGCATTAAATAGGATCCACGAGTAGAGTAGTGAGCACCTATACAAAAGAACAAAGAATAAGTCAGTATCGATCGCAAAATGGTGATCCCGATTACAAAATTCAGTTAACGGTTTTCTAAGCCGCCGCTCCCTGGGAGCGTAGTGCATGTCATCGAGTTATAAACTCAGAGCCCAGTGCGTTTCATCCGAAGGAGAAACTGAAAGATTCACTTACATCCATGGTACAAGATTGTGGTTGAGAAGAAACTCAAGTGACAGGCTATGAACTGTTGGGTTACGTAAGCTATTGTGTACAGCTTTACTACTGACAGTCATGACTCGGGCTGTATTCCGATGCAACTGATTACAGCCGCTGTAATCAGTTGCATCGGACGCCAAGGGTGGTTTATCCCACCTCCTGGCCTCAATGTCTCTAATGTCTGCACCACCTGTATCGAAGGGAAAGGCTAGACGACTTTTCCACAAATTCTTCAATAGTTTCGATTCCAATGTCAGTGATGGCCCTACCTGGAAGCCCCAGATACTAACTTATCCATTAAAGAGCGCTGACTCTCCAAAGCCTCCGCCGAAGCAAGCCAAGCAAGCAGGTAGCATTAATGCCTTACTCCAATCCTTTGATGCTCTTGGAATCTCTGGTGACACTAGCCGTTCCGAATCCAGTTTTGTTGGCGGTTTCCATCCTCGTTATGCTCCCTCGAGCAGTGGGATGCACACTCAGTCATATGCTGCACCAAATGCCACTCCACCTTTTAAGCTGCCGATTCCCATCCCACCCGCTATGCCAATACCAGAGGTACCCAATAACAGACAGCAGCAGTCCCTGACAATGCAATTGGCGCTCCGTCCTGTTGAGAATACAACTAGTTCTCCGCACTATGACGCTCCACGCTCCCATACCGTCTCCCCCACTCGCTTGTTTGTGGCTGCCTCCACTTCTGCACCTCGACCCGTTCCTCCAATAGTGTATACAGCGATCGCTACCCCCAAGAGACCTCGTGCTGTGTCAAGTCCTGTGATTTCCTCCAGTTCATCGACCCCTGAGCAGTGTGCAGGCATAACAAAGGCAGACAAACAATGTACCCGTATGGTCAAGCTTGGACCTGCCCTCTCACATTCATACGACGATGGCGATGGCGACTCTCAACCGATAGAGAGGTTTTGTTTTCAACATGCGAAAGAGTTGCTTATACCTAGCGGATTTACTTCGCGAAAGACTGGTGAATGGATTCTTTTCCAAGGTAAGTTCATTATTCGTGAAGCTGGTATATCTTTTTCAAGACCTGTCAGATTGGATACCTGATTATCTCCGTCGTGAGACGCAGGTTGCATTGAGAGTCGAGATGGAGAAACCACTATCACAATCAGATGTTAATGGGTACATATATACGTTCGAAATTAGAGGTGCTTTACCTGCATTCCACCCACACCAACAGTCATAGATTAGTTGTCATAGATTCAGACGAGAAGATCATCAAATTCAAAGTCGGAAGAGCCAGCAACCTCGTCAAGAGGATTGATCAGTGGAGCAAGCAATGTTCGTCAAAAGAGCAAGCTATTCGGGGCTGGTACCCGGGCACCATTGAAGCAGACGAAGAAGGAAAGAGTCTCATGAAAGGCAGAATTCGCGCAGGAGAGAAGGTGGCTTGGTGCCACCGACTGGGTAAGTAATTATAATACTTCATTCCGCTGGCCTCCACACTAAGGTGATGTCACAGAGCGACTCATTCATCTCGAGTTAGCTGATCTGGTTGTCACCAAAGCCTATCTCGACCCTGCGTGGGCCAGTGGCAAGGCATCAGCTTCGGTCGCCGATACTGGTGCTGCGGGGAGTATGAAAAGAACGTCGTGTGCTGATTGTGGCAAAAGACATAGAGAGATATTTGAGTTTCAGAGATTCAAACGCGCTCCAATGTTGGGAAAGGAATGGGATATTGTGGTCAAGCCCGTTATCGAGAGGTGGGGTAGGTTCATGAACAATTTGGGCAGATAGATTACATCTTGGAACTGTTCAAGTTGTGTGCGATCGTCACTGTGCTATACAACTGTACGTCGTGTACTATACAGATGGACATGAGGTTTTCCACTTATGCTTAGATCATTGCGTTCTCTAAACAGACGGCTGCGAGGGATTCATTCTTCAACATCAAAGTCAAGAACACTGCAACAAGAAATGAGAAAGTATGGAGGAGTGATCATCAACCAATGTTACCATTCCTCCGAATTGATCTCTGCAGGTTTATAGGTGGAGAACATGAACGAGTTTCCTATGAAGCTCCCAGGGTTGAAAACATGGCAACCAGTGTATGTGATTTTGTACTTGTCGTATTTATCCGCAAGGACAAGCTAAAGGACATCTTGTCGTGAACACGTTGTCATCATGAAAAATGCTGCTGCTCACTGCAGTAGGCAGGGGATATAGACGGAGAGAATGATCATGGTCGGCAAGTGTTGGCTGAATATTGATGGTTAAGGGGCTGAGATGCGCCTGGTCCAAGATAGATTGCACTAGCTGTTGAGTTTATAAGCAGGTATTTCGATAGGGTGTCCAGAACAACTTGCATATCTCTTAATATCTTCGCTGTTTACATCTGGTTTGACTCCAACAACATTTCTCAGCATTCTTGCCATCGAATCCTCTCTGAATATCACAATCTCTTGGTCGAAAAATTTGATGCGGCATGGATTCGATGCAAAGTGTATCTTAGGAACCTTTGACTTGAGTCGATTTACGAAGAAGGATAGTAGATGGTGTCGTGGTAGTGTTCCATTGACAGTTATATCCAGAGGACCAGGCACCAATATGAAATGAGTAGATCGAGCGATCGATGGGTATGATGCAATAAGGTCCGCAAGGCTATCGAAGTTTTCTGCACGCCATTTAGATATAGATTTAATGGATGACTCGGGAGGGGATATCACGGACCTTGATACCTGAGTACGTCGCGACTATCGCCATGTGCTATCGAGTGGCTTGTAAAATTACCGCAAAGAACGATCACCTTCGGTATAAAGCTATTTTCAATGCAGTTGTCAAACATCTTTTGTAGCCCAAGAAGAGTCTGTGGATGATCCAGCCAAACATCAGAGAGGAAGAAAAAATGCAGTTCTGGCAGCTCGTCACGAATGCGAGCAGCAAATTTCGCCTAGGATGCAAATCAACAATGAACAGACTTGAGGGTCACAAATACATACATCTTCTAGCAAGGAGGTTGAACCTTTTCCTAGGAAATCGATGTGCCCATATATTGATCTGAGTGTGTTTTAGAAGAGCGCCTTTAGCACAACAAAGAACCTTACCGAGCTGTCATACGTGGTTCGCACGGAGGCTGGCCTATTGCAACTATCTCCAACGTTGCATCTTCGGTATATTCACCTTCTACTAGAGCAAAACATCCCTCAGTAAAAAATCCGTCACCAGGTTCGTCCTACTTTATTCCATGAGCAAACTTGGATATTGCCTATGGAGTCGAGTGACGTACCAATTTCGAGAAATCAAGCTCGACGCTGCCGTCGGCATCCTCAAGGCACAGTTTTCCCTCCTTGTTATGCGCAAGCATCCCTAGCAGCAGAAATCTTTCACCCGTGCGACCCAAAAGCTGTTTGGTAGATCTAAGCTACTAGCATTGATTTGTGATTTGAGGATAATCCAAGGGTCATTCACAGCTTACGGTCACTAGTCGTTCCCGGTCACGAGATGGAAGAGTAGATGGTGCAAAATGTTCATTTCGCAGAACACATTGCTTGATGATGAAAAGCCTGTCGCGCACTGATTGTATTCGGGACTCTGGAGATCCTGAGACGGTCAGGGGTGTCGATACCCTGTGCGAAAAAATCAGACACCTATATAATTTGGTGGTAGAAGCTACGAACTTTTGAAAGGTTCCGGTTTCTTGAGACCAGTGCCAAAGAGGCATTTCGAAGGCATTGATGACGTGGAGATGGTTTTCTGGATCGATCAAGTCCTTGTCGTCTGATTGTTGTCCTTGCTCTTGCAGCGATTCATAGACTCTCTTGAGAATTTCCACGGAAACTTTCATTGTTGCGTCTGGTTCCAAGGCTCACTAAAAGTCAAGCATTTGAATTACATATCCACACTTACCATCTTGTTTACTATATTCCACTACTAGAGTTTCCAGGCTGGATTCGATGTCATCATCTGCAATGTCGTGGTAATCGAGTATCCCTTCTAGAAGTGCTGACACGTCTGGTCCCAAGGAGTAACTGAACTTGCGGAAAACCTGGAAAATGATTAATGTACATGTCTTGGCCAGATGGCTGTAAAAATACCTTAAGAATCTTTCGTTGTCTGTCGTCCGCCATCGGGGAGAGTGGTTGTCGAGAAGTAACGCGTCTAACGCGTATCACCTCCTGGCAGGTCACTGTGACATGACGCGTCTCTGGCACGTGCCCGTGACTCGGATGACAAGACTCTGAGGACGCCAGAAGACGAGTATACTACTAGTACAGTATAGCTTCCTTAGCAAGTCAGCGCTGGTCACTTCGCAGCACCTAGCAGTCCAGTCCAGAACATGTTTTCTACACTAGACGTTGATGTAAGACCTGGATCCGGCCTAGGAATGTTTGACATAGGTCGTTATCGCTCGCAATCATATGTGACATGCAGTCCTTCTGACTTGTCCGAAATTCTGAACAGGCTCATCCTTGTGGACTGTTCTTGACTTGTTGCGACATCTTCAACAATCTTTTCCTCAGGTTGAAATCAAGTATGACCCCGACGCATCATCGGTCACCCCAGTCATCGTACATATCCGCCCTCATGTAGACCTTTTGTTCTCTGGCAAACATCAGCGGTTGCACACGATCTGCCTTCGGAAGCTGCGAGATCCTAACCCGCCAGTGACATTAAGATACAAGGACGTAGTACTGTCATCCACCGAAGAAGTGCTGAGACGGGTTGGAGTCAGCCGTACGTTTGGACCCACATACCCAGGTGACGATTTACGGTACCCAGGGTTATGGTTTGGTTTCGAAGAGGACGGGATGGGAGAAGGGCTGAAGGGAACACGATCAGAGGATAGACAGCAGGAAGTGAAGCGAGTCTTGATCTCGCAAAAGGGGAACGACGGTAAAGACCAGGATGCATTAAATGAAGTTGACGAATGTCCAGTCATGTACGGCGACATAAAGCAGGCCGTTGTGAAGGTATTTGGGTGTCTTTTCTGTCCATGTCCTGCCGACCTCTTGGACTCTAGATTCATGATGGCGTGACGCTGTACTTTTATCCTTCTTCTACTCCGCCAGTACACATACGCCTTGGAGAGACGACTGCCCAGGATTTAACGATTGATATTGGACCTCCACTTCGTGTACATTACAAGGAAGATGAAAGAATGACCATTCACTCTATCAGCAAAGCACCCGAAAGAGGAGCGGAATCGGAATGTAAGAGAGTTTCGAGTGTGTCTACGATTTAACTGAGAGACGTTTACTGTGCAGATTTCTATAATTATTTCCAGCATGGGATAGACTTCCTCATTTCTGGCCCGTCACATCTTGTAAGGAAGATTATCATCCATTCAAATGTGGTAAGTAGAATCCAGCCCTCGTCTTGGCTAATCTCCAACATCTTCAAAGCCCGGTTCGCCACTGTTTCAGCGCTACAAGCGCTGTAACTGGGAAATTGAAGGCAAACCAGAAGACGACGAAGACGGTAATTGACTCTGATTGTCTCACAAAATCATATTGAACATTTATGCAAGATACACCGCCTCGAAAGCGATTTCATGACAGGGTACGCTGAGGACTTTTTTTGAGCTCAGAAACTTACCACAAATATGATTCAGTTCGAGACTATCAGCCACTTCCTTAGCCCTCGTGAACCTCCGCCGTCAATGCATCTTGATCGCACTGACGAGGAGGAGGATATCACACTTCCCAGCCCGGCCACCCGTCGTAAGACAAATTAGTTTTTTCAGAAACCGTCGCTAATTCAATAATAAATAATTCAGTCTACGGTTATGACGGAATCATTTTAGAAGTTTCCGAGTCATCACAAGTTGTATCTGTGATGTTGTTTTGAGAAGCTGGTTGTTTCTGCTTTTGGATACATGTAAGATATGATCATATGTAATGTCTAATTGTCGATGCACTGCGATTCATCAACATAACTGACGTTCAGTGATCTCAAGGGGTCTTCACAGGATATTACAATTAATCAAATTTGGATGCTGCTGCTCGCACTCGATATCGGTATATCATGGGATGGTGGTTTGGGCTTTGGCTTATTCAGAATATACCACCGAAGGAGATCAAGAGTTGCTACTGCATCCTCTACAGAAGAGTGTCCAGCAGACGAACTTCCTGCCTGAATCACAATTCCAAGATTCTCACGAACCCTAAAACATTTCGATTAGTCATTGGTTCTTTGAAGCAGATGGTTATTTACAGGTCTCTGAGCGCCCTGCGGTATGGTAGGCCTGACCGGTGGGGAAATAGCAGAGCTGTGTCCACACACTTGTGATGAATTATGCGAAGTGTCTTCAGGTCATTATCTAGAGCATGACCGATTAGGATGGTGTCAGCGTTGATGAAGGAGTCAAGCGTGTTGCGAATTGAAGCCAGAGGAAGAATGGCCGCCGCATGGGTCTCAGGAGTTATCCCCGAAAAGCGGGTGATATAGTCACTATTCAAATCAGTTATAACGTAGTACTGCACAATGTATCACGTACATGACTTCGACGCCTGGATCCATTCGGACCAGCTGATCGTACACCTCTTTACCAGAACCATCGACTACAGATACTCGAGCAACGCGCATGCCTCCGGTCGTGTATATCATTTCACAGTCGATTGCTGCGACATCCAATGCTTCACTGCTGATAGTTCCGGGCTGCAAATATGAGAATGGGTATCGCGCATGTAGGTCTTCTACTTTGGATTCGTAAAACACATGTGGACCGTGAGTACAGCCTTCTCCGTCAGAAACAGATCTTGAACAACAAGTATATAGTCTAGTTCTTTCTCCTAGAAAAGAGTTGATTTCAGACTTGGCAAAATCCAAGTATTTGCAAGCCCACCGTTTATTGTAGCTGTGTGCGGTTTACCCCAATGGTAAATACATTTGTCGGCATCTTCTCTATGTTTCACCTGGAAAGGTTGTCCACATCGCTCACATTTTGCGATCTTACCATCTAAACTTGGCTCTTGTCCACCGGGCCCATCAGGAATTGTGACAAAATATCCCCATTGAACTAAGTCCGATATGAGGTGAACATAGGGTTCCAGGAGGGTGCGAGTGAGTCGGAGAGAGTCCAAGGATTTACGAGACTCTACACGGGCAGCAAGCTCTGCTTCTGTTCCGACGGAAGGATGGGATAGCGAACTCGGAATTTGACGTCTTTTCAACGCCGCTGCACACTGGATAATTAACTAATAGAGAGCAACATGAACACTGAGATACAGAGTCTGTGAACAATACTGACATTCCGGTATGTGATCTTAGTCGATTTGTTGTAGATTTCTTCCTCTTGCTTGAGTGCATGTTCTGAGGCAAGAGAAGGATGTATGGGAAGGACATCCTTGTACAGAATGACGAAGTGGTCGTAAAGGGTTTTCAGTAGAGTCTGAGGGCAGTGAACTCGACAGGTTATAGGCCGTTATCTGCATAACGTACCTGTCTTACAGGTAGTGGAACCCTAGATTGTGCTGCATTGATTCTTAAAATAGGTACACCAGACTTTTCCGTGTGGTCAGAGTCGCATCAAGACAATAATTAGCCATCTCTTACGTTAGTACGAGTTGCGGTGGGGACTGCTAACGGTTTCTGTTCGAGACTAAGCTTCTGTAACTTCCGTGGGGGCTCTCCGAGTTGATTTGTTGGAGTGGACGGCCCGCTCCTAAGAGGAGAGACGGAGATAGCGCGTTTGGAGGGTACAATAGACGATCTTGTACTGGAGGACGGAGTATTTAATTCCTGTACAGGAATATTCAAGGACGCAGGCGGAGGAAAATCTGGTTGATGAGCGAATATACAAGAATTTCGCGTGCATCTGTGTGAGTCTGGACATGCCAGGGTCTTAAAAAGGCCTAAGGACGAAAACATCGTTGTCACCGTCGTTGCCGTCGTGGTCGTGGTCGTGGTCGTGGTCGTCGACGTTGACTTGTTGAACAATTAAATCCGGTGTGATCAACTGTGTTAGAATGCGCGTGACGCCGACCGCCGACCCGAGATAACAGAAGACCCTGGCAAACACGCAGGGTTATACATTACAGCAGCATTTGGGCTGGATCATTGGATTTGGCTGAGAAGTTCAGGAGGACTCTGGATTACAGCAACAGTTAAGTTGAGCATTGATAGACAAGTTACAACATCAAAGAATTTACCAGACAGTATCGGAGAAATCAGAAGCTAAACGAAAAACAGTACAAGTGGCAGCCAACTTGGAGAACATAGTGATACACTACAGATGTCCGCAATGTGCTATGGCACTAGTAACCGGGATGGTAGCTTGAGGAAAGATATAGGAAAGATGAAAGGCATGGGCAAGGTTTGGGTATATATGATGGGCTTGTGAATTTGAAAAGCACTGCAACTTCATTGAAAAACAGCAAAACCTCAAGTCGAACATTTATCTAGCCTGGACCTGCACCATTATTATTTAGTTGTGGTGCATCTGATCATTGCTGATTATCGTGATGCCGCTCCAAAAACAAGGAAACAAGCCCAGCTGTGTCTTCTCCAATGTCCTGTCCTGATGTATCAGTGGCCCTACTGGCATTGCTGAGAGCAGATTCGCTTTCTATCGAGAGGTTTCGGTGATGTGAAGAAGTGGCTATCTCGATGATGAGCCTCAAGTCAGAAACATTTGAGTGATTGGCAACCATGGTTGTCAACTGCGAGATTAGATGTTTCTGGAACCTCCACACCATTTCTGTGCATACATCCAGTGGGAGCCATGGCGGCAATTCAATAGGATAAACCGTGGAATGGCCACCAAGGACCATGAATTTGTGTTTGTCAAGACCCCTGAAAACATCCATAAGCTCAAAGCAAGTGGGACAGCATGGCTTCGTCACGGCTACTGCCTTGTGATGCAGAGACTGTATAGACAATTATCAGTGGCAGGTCAAGTGGTGCACATGGGAACATTACCTTTGAAAGCTGTCTCAGAGCATCCATGGCATCATCAGGTGGATCACAGGTGGCCAGTGCACCCGGGCCATACTTGGCAAAAGCAGCCAGTGCAGCTTCACAGTGCATGATGAAATGCCAATCCACCATCTCCCCATCAACAAGCCATTTGAAGGTATGAAATATGGAACAGTGTTTCTTGTTTGTCTCAGTAGGTCCAGCCCTCCAAATTTCCTTCTCAAGGACATCAAACAATAAATCTTGAAATTGTTCATTGATGGTGGTGTATGCTGACTTAATTGTTGATTTCATGGTCGACCATGCGAGCTGACGTTTCTGACATGTGTAACCAATGTGAGAGATTTGAATAGTGCCAGTGCCAGAGCCTGCTCATGCCAAACGTCCAGAACAATAATGCTCTAGAATTTGCTTTGCTGTATAGTGACTGATGAATGATTTCATCCATCCGAGAAGCACTTCACCTAGGTTACCATGTTTCACATCTTCTTGGTGATGGTGCAGATCCTCCTCGTCAGAAGGCTCGGCTTCCTCGTCAGAAGGCTCGGCTTCCTCCTCAGAAGGCTCGGCTTCCTCCTCAGAAGGCTCAGCTTCCTCCTCAGAAGGCTCAGCTTCCTCATCAGAAGAATCAGCTTCCTCATCAGAAGGCTTGGCCAGCTCATCAGAAAGTTTGG
>QOVE01002328.1:0-16626 GCA_003521275.1 Tricholoma sp. MG99
TCTTGGTGATGGTGCAGATCCTCCTCGTCAGAAGGCTCGGCTTCCTCGTCAGAAGGCTCGGCTTCCTCGTCAGAAGGCTCGGCTTCCTCCTCAGAAGGCTCAGCTTCCTCCTCAGAAGGCTCAGCTTCCTCCTCAGAAGGCTCAGCTTCCTCATCAGAAGAATCAGCTTCCTCATCAGAAGGCTTGGCCAGCTCATCAGAAAGTTTGGTGTTGTCATCTTCCCTGTGGTGATTGCCCTCCATCAAATCATTACCAAAGGAGTCTGTGGCTGCTGCCTTTCTCTTGTCCTTGTCAGAATCCTCGCCCTTGTAATTAGTGGGTAGAATATGGTTCTCCTTCGTGAATTGTATATACTCGGGGAGCTGCTTGAGCATGGGAAAACAGAACAGTCCAAGATTTTCTGCCTTTGTCAGAACCCAAAGATGACCTTGCATGGCCTGAGAGTTCAGGATGGCGGAAAGTAGTTGAGCGAACATAGTGACATGTTTCTGACCCTCCTGCAGGACCTTCATCAGCACTTTTCACTCCTCCTCCTCATGCTTTCGCTCCTCCTCCCCAAGCTTTCCCTCAGCCTTCTTGGATTTTTCACTCACTCACAATCTTCGCTTCATCACAGCCTCCTTTGCAGCCCAATCCTTCTCGGCCTTCACATAGTGTTCCATCAATGAATTGGTGTCCTGGAGTGCTGCCACGTAGCCAACAAGGGTGCCAACCAGCAGATAGTGAAATTCATCGATAGTATCTTTAGTATATAGCACAGGTGTTTGTTGAGAACATCTCTGCTTCCACATTTCGAACCTTGTAGAATCCACAGACTCATAGATGCCCTGTAACAACTTTTCAAGGTAATCATCCATCCAAAGGACGATCGAACGGTTTGCCAGCTTGGGATCTGGTTTTACATCAATAGCCATGATATTACCCAGGGATATGTGTTCGCTCAATGATGTGACGGGTTGGGAAGGCAAGCTGGAAGAACTTGCAAAGGATAACTCTGCAATTAAGGCAAGTGAAGCCCAACGGTTCATCCAGTGATTATTCTTATTCCAGGTCACTGCAGTAAGATAATAATAAAACATTTTGGACAGCAGTGTCTGTCTTGAATTGTCGGATTTCATATATTCAGTTAGGTAGCCACTGACAGTCGCAATATGATCTGGTAGTGATGGGGATCTAGATGTCATATGAGTGAGGAGCCATACAGTATGGGTAGTCAGTAGGCAACTCACTTAACTAGACAATATGTTGCTTCAGCATACAATTCCTGGACCTCATTCCAGAGGTTCTTGCCAGGAGGCACTGAAATGCAGTAACCAAGTGGTTTCCAGGGTGGATCGTGTTCGTCCAGATTAGCAACCGTAGTGACTTCCACTGGTCCTGCCAATAGTGATATGTCACTAGTGTACTTGACACCATTGTCTTCCATAATAAATTCACCTGATTCCCACTTTAAGTCATGGCTCAGGCTATGGCCGCTTTGGGCAACAACAATATCTGATGCCCCCCCAGCCATGCATGCAAGAATCTCATGCTTCAGTACAAGAATGGCACCCATTGCATGCAACATGGTGCTTTCCCTGTCAAGGGAGGGTGCACGTTTGAGATTATGCAATTTGAGTGTCGAGAGGTTATGCTCATTATTGAGAGCCGTGGTGAGAGTGACAAGGAGTGATAGGTTGTGGAATTCGTCAAGGAGAGGCTTTGTGTCGGGTGGGGCTACAGCTGACTTGTGATGCCCTACAAGCTCAGACTTCTCTCCCACCATGGCAGCAGTTGAGTAGGACATGACAAATGGTGTCTGCTCAAGTTGAGCAGTCCTCAGAGACTTGGCAGATGCAGCTATATCTCTATCCCCAGCTACTTCAGACTCCAGACTGGGGGAATTAGTGTTAGGATGTAATGGATTAGTGTTACTTGAAATTAAAGCTGCATCTGCCGACATGTCGAAGTGATATCGTTGAACAGGATTTGACTCAGTGATCGACTTGTGCTCTGAGGGGTTTGTTTGCCATGTCTGTTTGTGGCCGCCGCCAGCTGGCAGGGTCGCAGACTTGATTCTCTCAATCTCCGTTGACGTGTCGCAAGCTGAGCGTTGCTGAGCACATCGTCTAGGATGCCGTCTTCAAACAATCCAAGGCTTCAGAATCGCGTCAGTCCTTTATCAAGTCTAACTAGTCGAATCGAGTACGTTTTAATTCCGGTTTGCTCCACTCTTCTCAAACTCATCTCTGTTTTGCAACAGAGAAGATCCAAATCATCATCTCGCAGGCCCGTTTCTTCCACAGACGTATGATTCTCTCTTCTTTCCCGGATCTCGTTCTTATATATGCCTCGAAAGTCCATTTGGTTCCTCGACTCCAAGCCGTAGTCCTTCCCCTGCTCTCCAAAACGGAAATTTATCTGTACATCCCCATGTTTCTCCATGGCTGCGCTGGGCCGTTCAACCCCGTACGCTTCTTATATTGGCATTTTGCTTTTCTTACTCTTATCCAGGTTCGGCGTTTAAGCTCGTTCTCCTCCCAATTGTCCTCTATGTCAATTGGGAACTTGTCTCACCGTATATTAAACCTGATGTCCCGAATCCTTTCGGGTCTGGATTCCTCTTATCAGGTCGTATACCTTCTTCACCGGACGAGAGCCCGCTATACGCTAAAACTTATGAGGATCTACTATTCATTGCATACCACGTCGTATTCTTGTCTCTCGTTCGCCAGCTAATTACTGTCAATGCTTGCCGACCAATTGCACGCTACTTTGGTATCAAACGCGAGGCGAAACTGGATAGGTTCGGAGAACAAGGATACGCCTTAGTCTACTTCCTAGTATTTGGAGCTTGGGGCTATGTCAGTGTTCCTCTTCACATTGCCTCAACTTGTCCACTAATATATATCTCAGCGCATCATGGGTCAATTGCCTACTTGGTGGTATCGTACAGAGTACTTCTGGATCAGTCAGTCCAAGTTTGCACACATTTTCTTCTTGTTGCTGTACATGATGTGGGCGAAACAGATTATCCTCATTGGGGGATGAAACCAGAACTCAAGAGATACTATCTCATGCAATCGTCATATTGGTGCCAGCAACTAATTGTCACTGCTCTCGGTTTGGAGAAGCCCAGAAAAGATTATGCAGAACTTGTGGCTCATCATCTTGTCACACTTTGGCTAGTCGGGTTGGTCTAGTTTTAGTGCTCTCAAAGTCCATTCTACTCAACCTTGAACAGATGGAGTTACTTCATAAACCTTACCCTCATTGGCAACGCGGTCTATATGAGCATGGATATTCCTGATGCATGCCTAGCCGTTAGTACCCTCACACTCTGCCCAGCGTTTCACTGTGACATTTGACATGTTTCATAGGCCTCAAAGTTACTGAATTACATTCAATGGCACACAGCAAAAGTCTACAGCTTCACCTTTTTTATCTTAGTTTGGACGTGAGTCTTCGGGGAGCAGCCAATGTGCGGCAGCTAACCAAGTAGAGCAGCTATTTCCGTCACTATCTGAACCTCAAAATCCTGTGGTCGGTCTGGTACGAATTTGAGCTTATACCGTACGTTTCTGGAACACTCCCAGCATCTCGTTTGTACTCAATTCCTTATAGCGAAACTTCTAAAATATGGAAAGCGGCTGACGGTACCTATCTGGTGGACTGGATGCGTTATCAAGTTTTCCTTCCGCTGTTCTTACTGCAGCTTTTGAACCTGTTCTGGTATTACTTGATGATGCGAATACTCTATAGGTGGGTTACAGGGATTTATGCAGTTATTGACGGATTAACGATTTTGTACTCAACAGAGGTGTTGTCACGAAAAAGGTAGATGATGACCGCTCGGACGATGAAGATGAAGGCACTCATGCGAAGGAAGACTAATGCCAATGGTTGGACCGAGTTATCAGATGTTTAACGAATAATGGGTGCCTTGACGGGTAATTGACGAGTAATGGAATGTTTGGATGAGTAATTGTATGTCTCGATGTACAGCTTTCGTGGTCTAGAATGGATAGATGGAGCAACCTAGTTTACAAAATATTGCAACATCTTCAAGAGATATGTACAGAAAGTGACCGACAACTAACGTGACTACAGTTCTGCGACAAGGGGTGGCGCAATCCCTTCCTCGTCCGAAACATCACTGCCATCTTCATGTGGCTTGAAATCTACTTTAACACCTTGAGTTGTATGGTTAGGCCACCTATTCTCTCGCTGTATATCGACGGGATCTCCTCCTGCCATCGACATCAATGCCTGAAGTGTGTACTGGGACAAAATGTTGAGTTTGATATATAGCATAATTTAGCGGAATATCTAACATGTGCGTCGTTTCCTGCATTATGCAGATACTCTGTCGGAATCTGAAGAAGGTTGCATACGCGGCCCAAGGCTCTTCGGTCAACCGTGCCTGCGCCCTCGAGAGCAGCAAAGAGATCAGAGGTATCGACCACGAATAATCCATGGTCGGGCATCGAGTCGGGCAGGACATAGCTCAGGCCATCTAATGAGACTCCGATCGATGCTGATTTGAGATACCTAGCGGCAGCTTTGGTGTGACACGGTCAATACAATGCTGATCTCTTACTTTATGTCTTGGTTGTTGTCATGAAAAACAAGGAAAACAGGACCATATTGAGACAGACTTGACAGCAAGTCGCATATCTTGGATTTGAACACAGACTTTTTGACGACTTCACTCTTTCCAAAAGTGTAATTCTGTAAGATGATTGATTAGACAAGGAGGGTGAATCGATTAGAATATTGATGATTACATAGCGATACTCCGGGACGTATTTTGAATTCCTGTATTTTTGGTGTTCATCAACAATTAAATGCCCGGCCTCTTCTACTTCTTTCCCGTCCTTCCATCCAAAGAGGCGCCATCCAAATTCAGTCAAAAGGGTGTGCTCCAGTTCCCAGGCTTCAAAATCAAGGGCACACCAAACGCCTTTCTTTTCAGCCCAAAAGGTCCGGGCACGCTCAAACAAATCTCGCCTGGAAGTGAGGATGGGGTTAGATCCTTTGAGGCGCTTATTATTTTTGTCGATTTTCTGAGCACAATGTCAGGATACGTTCAGATATGGGCAGGTCAAAAGCTCGCACTTTGATGGCGTTACGTAACGAACCACCATCGCGGTATACTACAGGAGAAACATTCCGCAGATTAGACTCAGTCAAGAGACAATCAGAATATGGCAAAGGTATGACGTCCTTCGTGAGTTGCATCGCGTGAAGCCAGTAACGGATATAGTCAACTTGAGCGGAAGAAAACAAAAGCCGAGACTCTCCGGTTGCGAAGGTTCCTGCAGCAGCAGACATAAGCCTCCGGAGGGTATAGGTCAGGAACTACCAATTACTTACCCATATACATCTGAACACCATCAACGCCCTTGACACGAAGTGGATGATCGGGGTGGACCAAGCAATCGTGAGCTTGAAAGTTGTATTTAATGCATTAAGTGCATCATGCATCTTAAGAAAACTAACCGAGAATAGCTTTCAGAAAGCGACCATCGTCTTGATTGGGAAGCGCTTGGTACCTACAACGGGAGTTGAACGATTGCTTTGGATATTTTCTACAGCTGAAGAGATAAATTTACCACTCGAACCAGATGTCGGTGTATCGATAGTATCCAGTAATTATAGGAGTATCTTTGGCCATTTTGACTTACAGAAAGCTGTCGAAGTCTCGAAGATGCAAAGTCCAACTTCAGATCGTCAAGATCAAACAAGAGATCAAAAACCTCCGCGAGTAGATCGATTCTTCCTTATATGGGTATTCCCACGACAGGTTTGTGGAGCTGCGGCTTTCGAACCAAACAAGTTGACTTTGTCGATCGCCCCTCTCGCTGAGCCTTGAACCTCTAAATTTCAACTGGAACTCCTTGTTCCTGCCTTCCATGGCACAGACAGTTCAGAGAGGAGCCGCGTCAGGTTCAAAACGCAAAGCTCCTGCAACGAGTTCCGATCCTCCAACTCCTGCAGCCAAGAAGGTGAAGACAGCCACAGCTCGGAAGAGTACTGGTGGTCGTGCTCCACGACAATCTGATGTGGCAAGTGCACCAGGTTGTATCTTGTCTACTATATGTAATTCTTTACTCATTTTTTCTTAATTAGGTCAAAAGAAGACCAGACGATATCGTCCTGGGACGGTGGCTCTCCGAGAAATCCGAAAGTATCAGAAGAGCACCGACTTGTTGATACGGAGGCTACCATTTTCTCGCGTGGTACGTTTCATTACTGCTGTTCAGTGTTAGTTTTTATAATGTTTGATCAGGTACGCGAGATTGCGCTTGACATGGTCACCGACCAGATGGACTACTCTGAATCAGGTCTGAGGTGGCAGAGTTCTGCACTACTTGCACTACAGGAGGCGACGGAGGCTTATTTGGTCCACCTGTTCGAAGACGCGTGAGTTTGTGGTTAACTTCTGACCCGCTGTCTCGTTCGAGCAATGTTCCACGCCAGAAACCTATGTGCCATTCATGCAAAACGAGTTACGATCATGACACGAGACATCCAACTTGCCCGACGAATACGTGGACCTTGGGGCGGTCTTGCATGATTTTCATCGCAAGGCTTCGTGTATCTTGTAAGCCTAGTTGTATTACTTCATCTTTACTTTATATACGCGATTAGGTGGCTTGGGTAGATATTGTCCAAGTGAATGTAGTAATTGCAAGTTTTTATTGAATCCACAATGTACCGATGTCATCGAGTCCTGCTTGGTGCACTGTAATTACAGAAGATACCGGTCAGCAAACGAAGGACAAATACATCGATATTTTGAATGGTCATATTAGATCAAGGATGATTCATGGGGCACCTGCCAACAAGGGGATCCCTCACAACCACTTTTATTTTCATTCCGGCATCGAAAATGTGCTGAGGTAAGGAGTACTTACACAAGAAAACGAAGTCTATTTCCGAAGTTTTAGGCGGTGTAAAGTCGAGGGACTTGACGGACCGCCTTTGATCACGGTTGCTGAGTGAGAAGGTGCTGGCTTGAGTCTTTTTCGACGCATGTCAAACCAGTCAAAGACCCAGGATTGGATTAAACCAAAAGCAGCAGAGGAAACCCAATAGAGAGTGATGCTCTACAGCGCATTAGGTGCTTGTAATTAGTGTCTAAGGAAGAATGCTTACCCCAGGCGTTATAGCTGCTAATAAGATGCGTCCCACCGACAGGACCCGCAATCCCGACTTCAAAGCTTTTTGAGGTTCGATCTTAGGTTTACCACCATCGGCGATTCGTTTCGCGATTCTCTCCTCAATTTGCCGAGCGCGTTCGCGCTCTGCAGCGTTCATAAGCCAGTTACTTGATTCCACATTAGCCATGGTCAGGATTCCGAGGATAATGGGAAGCGTCATGGTTGGATCTGGGTGGGCTAGCGTCGTGAGCGTCAGGAATGACTCTGAGTCGAAGGGGGTAGGATGTAGGGAGAGCCTTCCTAGGACTATCGTAGAAATGACAAAGAACGGCAACTGAGAAAGTGGGGGGGCGATAATAGACGGAAGAGGTCGGCAATTATGTTCTTTGAATAATTGCTTTCGGCGTGCTGTGAGCTACAGAACGATACGATGAGCAACACGTCAGAACTCCTTCGAAGGGCTCACTATTTCAATAGATCGTTTTGCATGAAGCTGTTGAAGAAAAAATTTCTCCCCCCGAATGCCTGCCTGCTTCATGTCTTGCAGAACTTGCTTGGAGACAACAGGCTTGAGTTTTTCTATTTCAGGAAGAACCACTTCTTCTATCTTGCGTGTCCGACGTTTAGCCTTTGCTTCAATGTCACTTCAAAGTATGCAAAGAGATGACACGGTACGCACCCATATTGAGACTGGCAGAAGGGCCAATCGTGTGACCACAGTGACCAGGATAATTGAGGTAGAATAGGGAGGTAAAGAAGGTGGTAAAGGAAGTGCAATGGCCAAGTCTAGAAATCCATCGCATAGACTCTGCACGAAGAATCGCCGAGGTGGCAATCGTGCTTGACGATGGGGGACGATTGAAACTGGAAGTCGACTGAGTGGGAGATTACGCAAAACGAGCATGTTTTGGCAAAACTAAGATCAACCACGTGGACTCAGTGGTACAAAACTTTCAAATTCCAGCAGGCCAACAGTGGCTCTCAGGAGGGACCCAGAATACATGGATTACGCTTTATGGAGGTAAGATTGCAGGTTCTCATATACGATGTCGGCATAGCATAATATCCTAAACTCATGGCTCCCCTCTGACCGACACCATCACAACAAACCAGCTAGCCCTCGCTGATCATCTAAAAAATCATTTCGTGGGGGAACTGCCCCTTCGAAAGACCCCAGCTGGCTTTTAGATATTTCGCGAGGTTATCTGTCTTCTTCACAGCCTCGAGGACGACCTGGTCGATCTGTTTTTGGTCTGCTGTCCTGGTCGCTGGAAGTGCCTCCTTTGCCTTTGGTTTACCCTCCTCAAAGAATTCCTCCTCTGCAGATCGAGAGCCCTTGACAGCTGCTTTGGTAAAGTAGGCATCATTAAACTTGTCGTCGACCTAAATAAAGAGTAATCAGCAATAAGATCTTTCTGTAAATATAACACCACACACCTTCAGGGCGCTGAGATCTAGCTTAGTAGACGTGGCGATAACATAGGCTTGGTTAACCCGTCGCAGAGGTACGCCGTTGACTTTGAAAGGACCTGTGACCAACAGCAGCCCGCTCGCTAGCTGCTTCAAAAACACCACCCTCTTTCCCCGGAAACGACCCGCAAGCAGAATCAAAACAGTGCCTGGTGTGATGGAGGAGCGGATGGACGGGGGTTTAGGTGATTTACGACTTTTCTTCGGTTGACGAACATCCTCTGCAGGATAAAATCGTGGTGCCTTCGCAGTGGGTACGAGACGCGTGCCGCCATTCTTCTCCCCACCGACAGTCTTCTCTGTGTGCTCAGCGGGTGTTTGGACTGCGGGCTTTTCTGATTTTTTGAGTCCCTTGTACAGGCCGCGACGGGCGGCAACTTGAGAACGGGAGAGACGTCCAACGCCAGGAACGAGTTCTTTACTTCTGGCCATCTAAAGCGGAGTCAGCGAATAGCATGAAGTTGTGGAATAAGTCTGCACCTTGTTCTTGAGGTCGTCGAGGCCAATGCCGATTATGCAGTTTTAATCTGAACTCAAGTCAATCTGGTGGCTTGAAAGCTACACAGTACCATCGGCATTTGCCGATCAAAGTCGATCACAACTGATAAGATAAGATACGGACACTCAAGCTCGACCATGACTACAGAATCTGGTACGGAGCCAATTCAACATCATGCCAAAGTATTTAACGTTGGATTGTCCAAGATGAGCGCGTTATCGTTTGGCTTGACATTGATAATACCCTATACTCCGCATCGTCCAAGATCTCACACGCGATGGGCGAACGGATTCACGGTGCGCCAACTTTGTAGCCATTCAACTTCTTTCAAATGTCGATGCATCTATGATTCTCTAGCTTTCTTTGTCACCTTAGGCCTTAGCCATGAAGAAGCCTCTGAACTTCACTTGAAGTATTTTACTGAGTACGGCCTTGCTGTTCGTGGTTTGAGTCTTCATCACGATATCGGTATCGTAATTTTTAAGACTGTCACCTAGTGAAGCGTTACCTATGAGCAGCTGTGCTCCAACAGATCCACTCGATTTCGACCGCCAATGTGATGGTTCCCTTCCCCTCGAAGACATGATCAAATACGACCCTAGTGTTCGACAACTCCTCCAGGATATCGATAGAACCAAAGCCCGTGTTTGGGCGTTGACCAATGCATATCGGACGGTGAGAATTCAACCGTGGTTGTAGACTTGGCCTCATCCTAGTCGTATGTAGCATGCTCAGCGGGTTCTGCGCATCCTCCAACTCGAAGACCAGATAGAAGGCTTAGTCTATTGTGATTACGAAGATCCACATTTTGTTTGCAAGCCAGAGGCCGCATATTACCAGATGGTATGAAGCTCTATGGCCTCATCCATCACGATTGCCGATACTTTTCCTTCCAGGCAATGAAGCAAGCAAACGTCTCTGATCCCTTGAAGTGTTATTTTGTTGATGATAGCCCGACCAACATTACTGGCGCTAAGGCTCAGGGGTGGGCGAAATGTGTGCACTTCTGCGAGCAAGGTCTCGAGCACACGGAAGGCGGAAGGAAGAAAGCGATCGACAAGCAGCAGGGTGTGGACGGTGTAGATATTATCACAGATCTAGAGCAGCTAAGATCGGTGTGGCCAGAGATTTTCAAGCAGTGATACCACATAGATGCACATAGCAATCATCATAGGATGTATCTCTGATACTAATAATTTATAGAGGATTTTGGATCATGTTGTGAGTAGATTGTGCATGACGCCTGATCATGACTGAGTCAGGGATTCAACTTCTAGATCTGAGTCACTGACCTACTATTACAGTACAATGGACTATAAGCCTCGATATCCCCAACCTTTTACACTGACTGAAGCGATATCGCTGGACGTATCGGTGATCACCGAAGGTTGGCAACTTCCTCCTACTATGATCATTATCAGTTAGGTCACTATCATATTTTGCTCAATGGCCAGAAATCGCCCGTTTGCAAAACTCTCTTCAACATCTGAGGCAGACACAACAGGGTCTTCGTGAATACCTTGAATCTGAACCGCCTGGGGATGCAGATCCCGAAATTTCAAAAGCCCTGGAAGAGAACGAGGCTGTGATGTACGCATCCAAATTTCTACCAGTAATATGGCCTTAATCTTACAGGTTTGACGTTGTGTTCTTGTAGCGGCTCTCAAGAAGAACGTATATCAATTTTGAAAATGGCCTTGGCTGAGAAAGGCGTACATGCTGGTAGTCATTATGACGTCAAGACTGACTTCACCTCCCCCGGGCCACCACAACCAGGATCAGATACTACAACGACGCCTACTACATCGTTCGACGAACAGTCTAACGGGGACGATGACGGGGTTCATTTGTAGTGCGTCCGCTTGCGTAAATTACTTACGAGCCTATCATTAGCCACTACAGCCATTTTGTATCTTGAAGCTCCTGATCTTTGGACACAGGTGCTTGTCAACAAACTGATGATAGAATAGAACAATTATATATCTACTTCAAGTCACTGGCACAGCTTTAGTTGTTGCAATAAAATTCACTATAGACAATCACTAAGTATCATATGACGTCTTACTATCATGGCGACGTGCTTCCATGCCTTTGATTCCCAAGTCTTCTGCTATGATCAAGGCGGCCTTCTCGCCAATAGCCAACGCGGTGTTGTAGGTGTTGGCGCCGACATTAGCAGGTGCTATGCTACAGTCTAAAAGCTATGTGTTAGCATTACGGCGGGGGATAATATAAAACTGTGCATAGTACCTGCAACTTTCAGTTTCTGGGTCCCATAAACATTAAGCCTAGCATCTACAACACCACCATCCTCGCGCGGTTTCATTGCGCAGGTCCCGATCTATGGTGTGATTAGTATGAGGTAGCTAAAATTCTGGATCCGCCTACAGAATGCCATGTGCTCTCAACTAAAGGCGGTAAGTATGTATATAATCGAAGGCAGGCGGGTGTAGTACAGACCAGTTTCTCGACAGTAGGAGTCTATCGCCTCGTCATCTTCTGCGGAGTAAACGATATCCGGAGAGGATATATCCACAGGACTTGCTGAAGCATTGGTTGCAGCCTGGCTACCTTCGGGGAAACGTGGATGCCCATGTTTATACTCGCCACGATAAGAGGCCATCCTACGGGCCATCTCACGACCCTTCTTGTAGGACCACCTTAAAATATCAAGATCCGTAGGGCTAAAATTCACATATTACTATACAACCCGGAACTAGAGGATGAATGACTGACTCGTCGAGAAACCCTGATTCAAAGGCAAGGGGTGCGTATGGATCAAGTGCAGAGCTGATATGTGCACGACCAACAGACATCGGGTATTCCTGAGGATGTGTGATCACTACAGCACAGAAACTAGCAATCTATGCGATATGCGCACAGTATAAGATGCCATCGTGAAATATTTGCCACGAGGTGCAGATGGATCCGTCCCAGTATAGCTGTCACAGAAAAATTGGGAATTGTATCAGCAACGCAAATAAGACTTACGCAGATAGCGGACCAAGCAAGACCGCAGGCTTGTCAGGAACGTCTGCATAGTAGCTCTTCCACCTTGCGCCGAACGCAGGACCAATTTCCTTCAGGTCATCTTCGTTCGGTCGTAATTTTATGCCTGCATCAATTCCACTAAAGATAGAATATATGATATACGTTAATGTTGGAGTGAGTGAAATTAGGGCTCAACTTGTGGGCCATCAAACCCTTGCCATTATGGAGCCACTTGGAAACGAGAGCTGACTTAACAGTTAGCCAAATATATTCAGAGTTAGCAAAAATTACTATACGTTCGAGCTGGGCTTCTTCGTCCCGGAATAAGACGTCAAGTGTATCTGCATCTTCGCTAGCGATGTATGGCGCAAAGATCCGTGGATGATCTATGCAGCAGTCTGTGTAAAACCCTGGGTAGATGTTTTGGATAGGTACAATCTCACCCATGTAGTTTTCTCCCACCCCTGGGAGGTCAACGATTGGAGAAATATCATATCTCTCTAGTACATCAGGCGCTCCAATACCTGACCTGAGGAAGTGTAAGTATGAAATGATTCAATATTGAACCTCAAAGAAACGTACCTCTCTAATATAGCAGGAGAGCCGAACGCTCCAGCAGAAAGGATAACAAGGCGTGAAGCTCTAACGGTTACCGATTCTCGGGTGCCACACTTGGGACGTCCAGTAGCATCATTGACATATTCGATCCCAGAAGCACAGCCGTGTCTATTCAAACTTGATGTACCAACAGGGGGACGGAAGCCTGAGAGACAGCACCCACTCGAAAAGGATACGTGTTACACGACTTCTCTCCAGTACTGTCAGATTTTTGTTGGGAGTTTGATTGTAAATGTAGTGGTGAGGTGTGTCTGAACGTCGGCCCGATTCTGAATCAATGTATCTCAATAGACCAAGTCAGTAATAGGACAGCAGAGCCAGTAAGAGTCCATCCAACCTCCACCATCTCTGGGTAAGAAATTAAGATAAGGACTTTCAGAGGTATAGTCACTCACCCCATATGCATTGCATGTCAGGAAATCATTGGTATCTTCAGCGAAGCCACGTTCCTTATCGTACTCCGCGCCAACAGCGAGAAATTGGGACGCGACATTGAACTCGTCTTCAGCCATGGATATTTTCACTGGTCCAGAGGTGCCGTGGGTAGTGTTATCACCTGGTATGCTAGACTGATAGGTCTCAGCCTATGCAAGTAGGTTGTAGTTAGTACTTTAAACGGATGAATGAATCCTCATGCGTACTTTTTTGAGCAAGGGAATTATATGTTTGGAGCCCCACCCTGGATTACCGTAAACAAACTCCCAGTCATCATAATCGGAGGCAGAGGCTCGCGTATACATCAAAACTTCAATCCTGATCAAGATACATTTGTCAAATAACGAGGAAAATACGTACAGTTGACGCTGGACCCACCGCCAAGGCACCGTCCAGTAGGAATGACGAGAGAACGGCCAGCCAGTGCCTCACTGCTTTTGGCTTTGTGAAAGGTGAACGTTTCTGCGGCCGACACCAAATTTCTATAGTAGCGCGCAGGTTGTATGACGTCTACCACATCTCGAGTCTGTGGACCAGCTTCTAGGATCTAGAGTACCATGGTCACTTAATATTAGTATGTTCCTGTGTTTCATGAACTATTCGCACAAGTATTCTCAAAGAAGGATCAGCAGCGGCGAGTCTGCCTGCGGTAACACATGCAACTGCACCTCCTATAGAAAATGGCATTTCAGTCACCAGACAGCGTGAGATCAAGCTATAATGCACCTCCAGCGAAGATTATATCATAGGTGGTATCTGAAGGTGACATAGCAAAACTATCCTGATAGCCGCGTATTGCCCTCAGAGGATCGAGCTTCGAATTCGATTGTTAGGCTAAGGTGCTGAAGACCTTGAATGGCTGGTCTATATCCACTGATTTATGTGCCTATTTATTAATTCTTACCCATCTCCACGAAGCGTATTATCATGCGGAATCCAAAGGGGCCTTCGCATATCAGCAGTTTCTGATAAACTTCGAGCTGATAAATGAGGCAAACCTGGCCTGGGGTAGACTCTATATGTCCGGTGGCGCAGATCTAGCTTCCGACCACCGGCAGTGGTCCAATAGTTCTCGGAGCATTTCTAGATCTATAGAGGGGTGGCCCGGGAGCGTTTACTGGATGACATGCCAGATGTTTGACTCGGAGCCTAAGCCAGATATAGCCAAGTGATTGTCTTCAATAACATTGGATGGTACAGTCACGGCGGCCAGCTGGTACCAGGTAAGATCTCGAAACACCAGAGATAGCTAGTGTGGCCCGGCTTGACAATCACAGAACAGTTACTAAGTGTCCACTTTCAGATAGTATGACCTAGTACTAAGTACTTCATAAGTCCGAGTCCAACATTTAGCCACGAGTGACGAGGCCGTCTGACTGCACCTTGGACTCGCTGCACAGTGCACAAGGCGTTCAGCCCGATGATCGATGACTTCGGACTGAGTCGGGTGCTCATCAAGGAAGTTCAAAGTACACTTCCACAACTTGAGTTATGGGTCAAATTTGATGGAGTTTCTTTATTAATAACCACGTAGCGCGCCGGCGGCAGAGCCCACTACTTTTGTGGTGCAAACAGTAGCAAATGAGGTCACGTGCTGGATGGTTCGATGTGGGGTTCTATTTAAGGCTCCAACCATATTGTATATATATACGGCCGACGGTGTAAATATACAGATATAGTTATTTATACACTATTTACTGTATAAATATGGTTATATTGTTAGGGTATATGGTTGTTGATAGTGATCAAACAGATCCGTGTTTTTTATGCTTCACAATCGGCTCGTTTACATTGAGCATGCCACTCCGAATCCATAGCTTTGTCAAGAGTGCTTGTGATATGGTCTCTGCCTTCGATGAGCTATGCAGGTCCGTGCAGATGTGCTGAGATTTTGAAAACACACGCTCGACTGAAACACTTGTTGCAGTGGGAACATGAGAAAGTCTTGAGCTATGTGCGCGATGGTTGGGAAGGAAGCACTGTGTCTCTATCAATGCTGCTCGCTGCTGGCACCATTTTGGGGTACTGGACATCTTGTAAAGACCTGGTGGATGATATCAGTCTAGGCTGTAGCCAGCCAAACCATGTTGGGTAGCACTGAGGCAAGGGTTTTCAAGAAGCATGTTTGTTTGATAAGTGAAGCAAGTGAAGAATCTGGTGAAGCCATGATGATGTGCACCTGCTCAAATTCAGGTGGGGCCATTACTTATAATGGCTCCCCTGTTCCTGTGGTGGCCATGCTGGTAATTGCCAGTGGTATAACATTCATCCTAGTGTGCACAGAAAATTTTTCGATCATATATTGGGGGAACAAATTCAAACTAGTGAGTAATTGACAGATCCAGTAAGTATATAGGCTTCCAGACAGTCAATAACATGAGTGATAGTAGCATTAGGTGGGGCCAGTGACAGTCCTCCAAGAACCAATGTAGAACAGACATGCATTGAAAGATGCATGTGGCAAGTCTGGTGATGACAATGTTGGAACTTGGATGACAGTGTCATCGATCTGAGCTTAAAGATCAAATTAGAAATTTACAGTTGCTAATTAGCTCTGAGTTGGATCCAATAACTAATAAATCCAGATTGCTGGATTACAGTCAAATTGACTCAAATTACAGCCTGAAACTTTGGTTCACGGTCATAATACTACAACCATATAACTATCTATATACTTTATATTTACTGTACACTGACATTTTATGATAAGCCCTATACATATACATATACATATACAGTATTTACCATATATATACAGTATATATATAGTATGGTTGGAGTCTTAGTTCTAT
This sequence comes from Tricholoma sp. MG99, assembly GCA_003521275.1. Lineage (NCBI taxonomy): Eukaryota > Fungi > Basidiomycota > Agaricomycetes > Agaricales > Tricholomataceae > Tricholoma > Tricholoma sp. MG99. Next base: position 15,951 of record QOVE01002328.1, read on the forward strand.
TGTTTTTTGGTTTTTTCCAAGTGTCCTCACGCACTCCATCATATCTGCAAACCATGCCTTGGCTGTGCCAGGCCATGGCCAGATGGTGGCTCTTGTTGTTTCTGTTTTTTGGAGTGCTTGTCTTTTGGAGAACAACTTATTGTAAGCTGCAGTGAGTTTCAGTTGTGCAACTGCTGCGATCTTTCTAGGTTCTCATGGTCAACTTATTTGCAAGTTTTGTCTTCGCCATGTTGTAGTCCGTGTTTTTTTTTTTTTTTTTTTTTTTTTTTTTTTTTATTTTTTCATTGTCACCATGTTCACAAAGGTACATGATCTGGCATTTTTAGGTATAGCACTGTGAGAAAGATGACACATTTAATGTCTCACTGTGCCCATCCTTCGTTGTCACACTAAAATTAATTAGTGTCCAGACGTCACCAGAACTTGATGTGTAGAACGGGCTAGCCTGGTCGTTCATGGGTACGGTGTTATTCTTGACTTTGCTAGGAGTACCAATGGTTTTTCCAACTGGATGGAATAAGACAACTGCGTCTGTTACTGCAGACTGTATAATGACTTGACTATAATGGCTTGACTTGACTATAATGATGTGACTTGACTATGATGACGATGTGACTTGACTATAATGACGTGACTTGACTATAATGACGTGACTTGACTTGTATTCCTAATGTAA
>QOVE01002336.1:711-31973 GCA_003521275.1 Tricholoma sp. MG99
TGTACATACTGTATTCAATCGCTACACTTCCTTGAGCCTAGATACCCACTTCTTCCCAGCAGGATCAGTAAGCTCCACATCCCACTTCTGCAAGTGCTCCGCCCATTTCACCCAATTACTTCTACATCCCTTCTTAATATCATGCCTGAAATCAATACCACTCAGTACAAAATCCCAAACCGCACACTACAAAAACATATCCTTACTCTGTAGTTGGCCATTTGCACGTGCTGACCTGAATTTCTCGCAGCGCAGGAAACGATGCCAAGTCTAGATCCCCGAGGTATCTATACGTGTCTCTCACAGCACCATCCCTGTAGAATATAAATAAAAGAGCGTGGATCTATAGATAAGGGTACTCACGGTACATGCTTCACATTCATAACAATTATCTTGCAAAGCGCTGCATGTTGCGCAGCGCCATCACAGCCAAGGCCAGAACCGTCCTAAAATCCCACCCAAAGTCAAAAAATCGACGAAGCGTACAGACAACACAAGCACTGACCGAAACAGCCAGAAGATGAAGAGAAGGACACCATTCAAGGCTCCCCGTAGACTTGGTTTCGAGAGAAACCAACTTGGCGCCATGCTGCTTCAGAAACACATCCGCGCCTTCCATCTTCGAGGTATTCGGGAACGACACATGCCGCAAAGCAGGAAGACTCCACGCCATCGCTTTAGCCAACGAAAACCCCCGTGTGATATGGTAAAAAAACTAGCACGTACTTCATGTGTCCCAGGAGAAGTAGAAAGGAGTCGCACACCGATGCGAAAGTGAGCGTTTCGAGTTTCGCAAGAGCGTCGGCTGGTACATTCGCCGGCGAGAACTTGAGCTTTGCGGGGGATTGCCAGTCCAAGACACGGAGAGCACGGAAACCGTACAGGGAGGACGGCGACTGGGGGACATTGGGTCGAGCGATTGCCTGGCCCGTGAGTTCGATAAGCGTAGCGCCGGCTGTCTTTGACAAGACGGAGAGTCCCTGGAAATTGAGCACCGGCCCCTGTGCGTACATCTCCCCGCCAGGAGTCATGAACTGGCGACTTTGAAGACTGCCCAGACAAACCAAGTGGGGCGTGTAAGAAAGAACGTTCCGAAGCTGGCTTGATGGCATAGAAGATGAAAATAGTCTAGTGAATAACGAGCGGGTGTGGCTGCCTAGCGAAGGATTGTTCCGCAACGTGTCTGCGAGTCTTCCCAAAGATCGGTCATCTTGCACGACTATACACTTGTACACATGGGGAATTCCGAGTTTCTGGATTCATTATACAGGTTAGCACGGACGGAAATTATAAAAAAACCGCGACATACGTGGAACATTTTTGATACTTGTAGTATATGATGTCCCGTAATGTCCAACCTCCTCGAAATAACACCACGACTTTCACAGAAATATCGATGATCAAGAATAAACTCTTCCTCTTGGAGCATCGCGAAATGTATTGCTCTTCCCCAGATGGCTTCTTTGACTTCTGTCGCGGCCGATTGCAGTGGAACGAATGTCGGATTATACGAAGGCAACAGGGGCAGACCCTCCGAAGCTTCAGCGTCTCTGTTCTTCATTAAAACATAGCATATATGCACTGTTTAATGCAACTCACTGGGGTGCAATGTCCGGGTACTCAATTTGCACCAAGCGGCGGAGGGCAGCGTCCTTGAGGATAGCATTTTCCACTGCCGGCGGGGCTCCTGCCGACTGCCAGGGGTACCTGGCCGCGCCGCGCCACATGAGCATATGTATACTTTGCAGAGAGGGATTCTGCGCCATGATTGCCAGATACATAGTCGTCAACTGCGAACGGAGCGTGATTGTCTTCAGACTGGGCGCCGCCTTCAACGCCAGAGCTATTTTCTCTGCCCGCACACATTGATACGATGTGGTATAGGGGAAATCGAACGACTCCTGACTGGCAATGAGCGCGTGGGGGAAAGGAAGAGAAGGAGGTCACGAACCAGGTGTTTCCAGGACTTGATGCACTCGCAGATGACCTCCAGCAGTTTGTCGATGAGGGCGTTGCGAATCCGTCGATAGGGCCCGGGATCGTGTACGATGACGCGGGTGGGGTTCGCCTTCGGGAGGCCGCGGCATAGACCAGAGATGCTGTCCGACGACCATATCTCCAAAGAAAGAAATAGCTCCTTCAGGTTGTGCGCAGATTTGATGATGGAGTACAGCGCTGTGCCATACCCGCCTTCGACTCGCAGTTTCTTGATGTGTTTTCCTAGTTGTGGGTTCGCGTGGAGCGTGGCTTCGAGTGCTTGTGCCTGGGCTTTGGAGCGTAGGATGACGACATGGTAGAGGAGAGGCGTGGCGACGCGAAGCCAGGCTTTTGCGACAACTAGATAAGCTGACGTGGATCGAGAATACGTGGAGAATGGGGATGGTGTTGAGGTGTTGGAAAACAGATCATCAGGAACTTTGAGCGCTGGAGTAAGAATTTCTTTGATGAGCTCGTCGGGAAGAATGTTTGCCATGATGTAGTAGGTTTGACTCGAGCTTCAGATTGTATAATTCTGTTGATCATCCAAGCCGATACAAAGTCTGTCTAACAAAGTAGTACTACTTGTAACCGATTGCTGCAATATCTGGACTGGGAAGCAAGGTACGGGATTTAATCTCGGGGTCTGACAATCGCCAATGTGGTGGCAGAGCAGCGGAACGGGAAAATTGCATATCAGATTTTTTTCTCAGCTGGTTCTATCAGGCTGTCCTTGTCCTTTCCCCCGTTCCTGATGCCTGATCTAAGACACCTCATCTTGCGTTCTGAGCTTGCCTAACTACTGGTAGTACTATATCTCAAAAGGTAATCACTAGGATCGGCTTGACGGTCAAAGGCCACAAAATGAAGATACAACAAATTCTGGATCAGGCTCCAGAAGTTCCCATTGTCAGAGAGCAAAAAGATGAATATTTTGGCGTAAGGCCACGTAGATAAGATCATTATCACCTCGGTATTTGCGAGAAGCTACACAACTGAGGCAAGACGAGTCAATGAGACTGTACATGAGTAGAAAACAAGCAACGTTAGCAGGAGAGTTTGATTAGAGCAGCAAGAAAGGATAAGTAAAGGTACAGGTTGTAGTACAAGCAAAACAAGAAGTAAAAGGCACCGTAGAGTCATAAGAGATGGCAGGAGATTTTAAATTTAGCGCCATAAACTAGCGCAAGTGCAGGAGTCCTGACTCGGATCTAGCTGAGCCTTGCCATCTGACATAAAAGGAATGCAATAAGCAGGTAGACAAATCAGAAAATATCAGTAGGAGGTCTTCGAGTATAAAAAAGAACATGAAAAACTAGCTAGAGATGAGCAAGGACTCAGAAGCCCACCTACTACATCACGACAAATGTGTTGTATTGAACAGGCGATTACCGGTGTCCGTAGTGCCCTTCCCGGTGAACTGGTTGTTGGATAGGCGAAGAGCAGCCAGACTGAGATTCATGTCATGCTCGAGGGCTTGAGAGAAGACGCCCTCGGATAGCGACTGGGCCTGGACGACCCCTGCAATTACAATGATGCAAATAGTACTATCAAGACTGCGGACGTGTTGAACGAATTCAGCCACTGATTTGCCACTATTGACCACCGAGTCCACTAACAACACGTTCCGTTGTTTATGCAGATGATGGGATTTGATGTCCGACGGCTGAGTGGCGTGAACGAACATGGCGAGCCGTAAGACACTGTTAACGCCGAGCGCCATGGGCTCTCCTCCACGCATAAGCGCCACGATTGTCGTCTCCTGCTCATGGCGAAGTCGAAAACCACTTGTTGGATGTCCCTGGACATGGGGGATTGAGTATTCTTCGAGACCGATCATACTGGTCAGAAACTCGGTCGCTAGATATGACCCAACCTCGCCATGTGCTTTCCTGAGGGCAGGACCAGCAACCATCGCGTCGCGCATTGGCGTCATTAGCAGCTTGGCTGCGCTCCGATCTGTTGCATGAGCGATGCGAAGGCTGGCTGGTTTGCAGCGACGCAAGATTGATTCCATAAACTCTTTATCAGTGAATCGCACCTGAGGAAGTTTGGTGGTGTCTAGCCTTGGGGAAGCGTGAGGGGGAAGCAGCACCTGGCTCGCCCGAAGCCCGCCATGGTCAATGGCGTGCAGCAAGTCCTTCTCCATAGTGATGCTCCTGATGTGTTCTTCTCCGACAACGACGACGGCCTCATGTGCCTCACCCAACATGCCAAGATCCAAGGTACTGTCTCCAAATGCTGAAACGTACATGTGATGAACGTCTCGTAGGCGTGCCGCCAGGGCTGCCTTCACAGAAGCAGTCACCATGAACCCGTCAGCAGTGCGACCCCCACCAATGACTTTGACTCTCTCAGACAGGCCTTCTCTGGCAATGATTTTGTCCCACACGTTACCCAGCCCACAGGTAACGACTATGGCGAGCACATGGTCCTGGTCTGCCACAAGTCGCAGTAGCGACACAAACTCTGGATGCATCGTTACTGTCAGGGCTACTTTCTCGCAGACAACGTCAAACTCCTGGTCATCTACCGTCTCTTCATACAACAATGCGGCCTGGCGGAAGGCAGTGTACGAGTAACCCATAGGGCTACTGAATACTGCCTTTAACGGATTTTCCTCGTCTCTCGACTTAAAATTGGAGAGCGTTTTCCAAAAGAGCACGCCTGTGTCCGGCGCAGCCAGAGTCCTGTCACCATCCATAACAAGCGCCACATCAGGTGCAGATCGACAATTGTAGCGGGCGACAATGTCATCCAGCCTGCTTTCAGCACAACGCAGGTTTTCCTCTTCAGTATGATACCGGAAGTCGCGTAATAGTCTTGCGACCTTGTTTGGTAATACGAGGGAGAATAGAATGCTGTGCTGGCGGCAGAGATCACGAAGCTCGGTTTTCTCTACCTTCTGCCAGTTGCGTAGATGCTCAACCGATGCGGTCGAACGGCTTCGCAGTTTATCATTCTGACGGCGTTGTGCTACGATTTCGGCGGGTATGTCGAGGTAGAGAATATTTGTGAATGTGTGTAGGTCGCTGCGCGTGTATACTCTCTGGCCTACTTGGTCCCCTTCTTCCCAGAACATGAAGTGCCCAGCTACGACAGCTGTTTTTCCACTGGCAAGACAGTTCTTTCCGATAGTATCGATGGCGACCTCGCGCCAGTGTGACTTGTGTTCCTCGTCCAGCTTCTGGAATGCAGCGAGGCCGCCTGGGACCAGAGAGGTTATCATCTGGGAGCCTTCATAGAACTCATAACAGTCCTCCCCCAGTTCAAGCTTCAGCTGACCGAACAGAAAGGTCTTCCCACAGCCGGGAATACCATATATACCCACAACAATGGGCTTACAGTCATTGGGAGCGGTGTCGGCTTTGGAGCTGCAAGGGATGTAGGTATCAGTCCCACTCAAAATTAAACGCGGAAGAACACACCTGGCGTCACGCAAGTTATTTGGCTTGCCTGACTCTTGTGGTGCACCTAGTGTCATTTTTTGAAGGGACTATAAAGGAAGAGTTGCGGTTCTTGTTTATATTCAGCTAAGCACTTGAAAGACAGTGAGGAAAGGCCACAGTAAACAAGCGCGAGGCACGGAATGTTATATGCGTAGGTGTGTATGATCCTAGTACGGTAATGCGTGATTTGGTCCCAAAACACGTTCCAAGTTTAATCCAAAGTGCGTACGAAAGGGAAAAATGGAAGTTGATGTTGAGTTAATTTCCGATGATCATGAGTGCGTACTGATTGTTACCCCGGCCAGAGGCTGAAAGCGCTGAAGCACCTCCTTGAAGTGCTTAGTCGCAATGTAGCAGTGAAACCCGCAATTTATGATGAGAAAAAAGTCTTGGTCGCTAGCAATGTTTGATCCATAATGCGTATTTCCAGGATGTAGAAAAATCATGAGCCTCGAGATAGAATACTGACGGATGGGTCACCACGCCCACCGTGACTGACGAAGCGACCGAAAATCAGCCATATCGGCGGACAGTCGCGGACACAAACTTAATATCTTGTGATCGGCTGAAAATCTGATTACAGATTCGAACTCAGAAACAGCAGCAGCACTAAAATTAGGCCTACTTCGCAAAATCGAGGTATTTCTTCACTCATTCTAAATATTCACACTGAACGTACTCAGTCCTGGCGGGGAATATACATATCAAGCATGATACCTATTGCACGAAAGGAAAGATTGAATCTTAACTGCTTAAATGTCTTTTGCAGTTGTTGAGTTTGTTTGTCCGCGAAAGTGACACTTTGGCAGGTATGCTGTCTTAATGCGGCACACAGGCACCAAGTTGCCGCCAACGAAGGTTTGGCCAGCTGGAATACCTTGATCCTCCGTTTCTCACTTCTTTTCACAGACAGCGATGAGGCCATCATGCATATTACGAGCACTTCTGGAGGTAGAACGCAAGTTCTGCTCGCTCGCTGTCAAAGATCTCGTTGCAAATACTGGACAGCCTCCTTTTAAAATCGTGCGCGCTCTTGCACAGCATTCAATCCACGATGTGTACTACGACGATCCATCTAGATCTCTCATAAAAGCTGGTATTTGGGTCAGACGGCGGAATGACTCCTGGGAAGCAAAAGTAAAGAGAGGCGGTGATTTCATCAATTCTATGTTCGAGGAGCTCTCAGGACCTGACCTCGTTCGGCGATGTGTACAAGATGTCACAGGAAAAGACGCTAGCGAGAAGGACTTTTTTGGTTTGGATGCCATTGCAACACTGTCAACAGTCCGGCAATCGTGGATCGCAGACGGCGAGTTCAAAATTGTCTTCGATGCCATGGATTTTGGGCACACTGTGGGAGAGGTTGAGCTGCAGGAAGACTTCCATTGCTCAGCGACTGCAAACGCCTCGAAAGAACTTCAAATTCGAGAGAAGATGGCGGAGATGGACAAGAGGATTGCGGTGTTTATGAACAGATATCATTGGGCATTTCGGCCGGGTGTACCCAAGGGAAAGCTTATGGCATACTTTGAGCTGCAGGAAGCAGGGAAGATATGCTAAGAAATTGTTTCGTTACTCACCGCACGTTGAAAATTTATCGTTTGATTCGTATCTAGAATGCCAACTCGTTCTCGGAGTCTCCTTTTTCTTTATGAATTGGACGAGAGCGCCCTCATTTGCCACTCCATGTCTGCTGGTGGTTCTAAATGCTATAGTCACCATCTTTCAGCATATGCATCTCCTCTTCGGGAAGGCCTCTATATTATATGGGTGTCGACTGACGCATTCATAAACGGGCGGCACACGCTTGTCATTCGGAAATATTATCTATCGCCCCTCGAGCGAACTTGTTACTAAGTATATGAGCTCTACTTGGTCTTCATGATCCGTAGTTTGTTGGGTCGGTATAGATAGTTTTCGGCGTAGTTCTTGGGTGGAATCCTTTCAACTGTCGGTTGTTGCCTTGAATGGATTTCAGACAAAGAGTTTGTTTATGAAGGATGCATACGTACACGTAGTAATCCCAACCTATGGCTCGACCATCAGTTTATGGACGCAATTGTTCATCTAATACTGACCTTGCTTCTCAGCAAAATGCACGGCATCTTCTTTCGACCGGAATGATACCCGTGTTCCCTGCATATAATCGGCTCTATACAGGCAAAGTGGGTCCGCTATTTCTCCAAGACGGAGACCGACTCACGAGCTAGCCCATCCCATCAAAGGGTTCTCCCAGCGGCCTCCACCCTGGAGTATATCAAAATCTATCCGCCAACGTTCGCCTTTGCTCCCACCGCTCTGCATAGTATTTCGCGTTGGCTGGTATATCCGCACTGCACGGTGACGAAGCTCTCCTATTGAAACGATTAGAATTACATCATCCAAAGTAAAATGGTCAAAATTCGCACCGGGAGCACCGCTGATCACGTCTGCGACCATGACATCCTGAGCGGGAGCGACAATGTCGGTTTCCTTTTTACTTGGTTCGGGAGATGAAGAAACCGAGTCGGAGGCCAGTGAGCGAATAAATGTGCGGTTAGTGACGGCAATGCTTCTGGAGGTAACCTGCTTGCAAGCCTGAAATAGAGCCATTCTTGACAACTTGAGAGTCGAGTTGGCCCGTTGGCCTCCGGATATTTGACCATGTTTGACACATAAGACAATGATCAACAGCGCGTCGACTGCAGTCAATGTCACGATCGTCGCCCGGCCCTGGCCCTGTCAGGAGGCCTTCGACAGGACACATCATGAACACCTTCATGATGCCTTTCATGGGGATCCTGGATCAAGACACTGCACCTATGGATCATCTTCCACCTATTCTACCAAAGTTTTTCGTCCCTCGTTTGACCGACAAGCCTCAAAATCCTATACTAGACACCGTCAAAGAATCTCGAGCTCCGAGCATGCGAACTCACCACGATCTACCTCCTGAGCTTACGGTCACTCTTGCCACATCAGACATATCTAGTCTTCCAAGGCGCACAAGCAATCTTTGGCTTGAGGCCATGGCGCGTAATTCTGAGATCAAGGTATGCTTGATTTTTTTCTACTCCTGTGCTTGTTCAATCCAATGATGTCCAGAGCCAAGTTCTTTCGTGGGATAGACTCCGTCAATCTCACTCAAATACTCCATCTTCAACTGGTTTTCTGTCCGAACAAGGACGTCTGGTATTTGCGGCAGCTCGATACCAGTAAGTTGTATTGTAATGATCTTCAAGATGCGCCAATAATTCTGTAGTGTCCGCCCGCCACTACGCGATCCCTCTACCACCATAGTGTATGTGACTCAGAAAGAGCTCTTGATAGCTCTTAGGATGACCGCTCTCGGAACCTCATCCGTCTTACACGTGTGGGATCCTACTTTAGAACGCTTTGTACAAGCGGATATTGATCAGGGCAAGCATGGACTGCTCATAATAGACGGGGGAGATGAAGTGATCAGTCAAAGGTGAGTTTTGCGTACTAATTCGCGAAAATGTATGCTACCCGTATTGCAGTTTGGTCGCACGGTTCCTTACTATCGGCACGTTATTACGACGACTGGAGAATTTCGTCGCAATATTGCGAGCAAGGTACGTCTAGTGATGCAGTGAATTTGAGTTAACGAACTCATGAACAGATAGGTCTGCTCACGAAGGTCCCACTGTACATGCATATGCACATGCTTTATCGACGGTTGTAGCCTTCCTTCGGAATGCCCTCGCTCTCTGTCCTCCGGCGAATGACCAGACAGATATTATCACGCTTTCTGCAATATGGATGCAATACGGGAGATATGAAGAAATTCTCATTGCACTCTCTAGTCTTTATGAGCGAGTAAGCCTTAAGTGTGAACCTCTGATTTGTATTGATAGATGACATCAGGAAGAAACAAGGCTACCACAAGATTACCCAGTCTTTGACCCTTCCCCCGCACCTCTTCTATCTCGTATATACCATCATCTAAACGCACACCTCGAGCGACAGTCTCCAAAGGTTGTGAACGCCATCATTGCTTTCATTCTAACAACCACGTCCCACGAATACCTCCAACAAGTGTCGCGATCTGTTGGCTACGGACTTGACCGATCCAGGAAACCCCCTCGACTCATTGTCGACAAGCCGGAGCAGTACATTTTAGAAGATGATGAATATGGTGACAAGGACGAAGTACGCCATGCGGAGAAACCACTTGGAGATACTTTCCCAGAATTTTTCCCTCCCGAATTACAGGACATTCTTCTAGCTGCTCAGAAATCTCTGGTTCTACTGCAAGCAGCACAACCGGATCATCCGTTTTTGCACCATGACGCGACCCAAAGAGTCATTCGGTGGTTCTGGACAACGGTTGAAATTGAAGCTGCCTGGCATGGTATTCCACCACATTCGTGTACGGATACGATGGGTGTTAAATCCATGTCGAAGTCATCTTCCAGTAGCAGTAAGACTACGATATACAAACCGGAACTAACATTATTTCGGCTATTTGACCTGGAACCAGGTGAAACCCCCATTTCTGTAGCTCAAATATGGAAGGGTACCTCTCCATACTCACACTCACTCCAATCCTTCATTGACACGTTCCCCGAGGTCCTACCTGGAGTTACACCGACACTCACGCACCTAACTTCTCTCGTCCTTAGCCAGCTCATTGATCACGTATCAGCTCTGTCAGCTACTCTTCTTCGTCTTTTCCTTTCCCTGTCCGGAACACTCAACTTCCAGGCGCACCTCCTCCTGCTCAGATCATATCTCCTTGTCACTGCCACACCATTCAAGTCACGACTTGCAGCAGCGCTATTCTCTGACTCGGAATCCCGCGAAGTGGATGCAAAGGCCCATAGCATGGCTGTCAGGTCTCTGCACCGGAAACCCGCAAGGAGCAAGAAAGTAGGTGACCAGATGCAGACCCAGCCGTGGGCAGTGGGGCTGGCACCAGCACTGTTGGAGCGCGAAACGTGGCCGCCTGTTGGGGGCGATTTGAGCTTTTTTTTGAGGACAGTGATTGTAGATTCGTTTGAGGGTGAGAACTTAGGTGATGTAGCAACTGAACTCAAGGACAAGCATGATAGTCCTATGGATGTTGGAGTGGGAAACGGTAGGCAGAAGGTGTTCGAGGAAGCAGAGTATAGATTGGGATTTGCTATTCGTGATTTGCCAACAGGAACTGGGAAGGAGAAGTGGTTGAATCCACTATGTATGTTTTCCCCCTCTCCTTATTTTTATGGGATATCGTTATACTAATTTATCTTATTTACCCAGCAATTGAGTAAGCTATTCATCAACATCTACATTACCTACTGACCTCGTCTTCCTAGAGCATTAGACTTCTTGTATATGGATTATAAGCCTCCGCATCCAGTGGACGTTCTGATCACTCCCGAAATACTCTCCAAATATCAACGGATGTTTGCTTTCATCCTTCGGCTGATGAGAGGTCAGGAGTTTATTACCTGACCTTCTATTGTAACTAACTACTTCTCCAGTGGAAAGTGCCCTTGGTGCTCTTTTTCGCATGTCCCGAAGCACCACAAACCCCTTGTTTCCAACTCTCGCACCTGCAAGCAAACGTCTCTTGCACTTCCGTTTTGTTGCACATTCCTTCGTCTCCGCCCTCTCCTCATACGTATTCGACACCGCCATCAAGGGTAACTTTGACCCTTTCATCGCGCGATTGACGCGTTCTTCCTCGTCGCCTGACTTTTCTGATGTCTTTGCCCTGGCAAAGGCCCACTCCGCACTCCTTGACGATATTCTGACTGCGTGCCTTCTGCGGTCAGGCCAAAAAGCCGTGGGAGAAGTACTCCGAAGCGCGCTTGAGTTGATCCTGGAGTCTGTAGTTGTGGTAGGTGAACTGTGGCGTGGGCGCATGGAAGAATACAAGGCCGCTATGGTATTGGAGGACTTGGAGGGCAGATTTTTGGACAAGATGAGTGTGTTGGTGTGTTTTCTCTCTTTCAAGGTGTGAATACCAGTGATGATGATTTGCCGACTGTAGACGAAAGTTTTGAAGGGGCTCGCGGATAAAAGTGTTCCGTCGATGGTTCCATTACAGGGATCCATGGTGGGGGATTCGATGGCCCGCCGGCCAGTTGGTGGGACTGATGCTTTGTATCACCTGCTAATTAAGCTAGACATTGGAAAATGGTGGTCTGCGAGCAAGGGAGACTAGGTATGCTTTCTCATCTTGGGTCATAAGCTGACTTGATATCGTGTGGGGCAGAGGTTGCCTTGGCTGGAGATTCTTACGGGTTTCTACGATGCCACGGACCTCTACCTTCCGGTGTCTGGTCACGCTGCAGCTTAGATGTGTAGTTTTCGAAAAAATGGTGGATCTACGGGGTGTAACTGTCGTTGAGATACATTTACCCTGCACTAAGTGGCTCAGGTTGCATTTACGTTCGCAGCAGCCGGCGTCATGCCAGCAGTAGGCAATGAGGTTGTAGTCAGTACAGGTTCCGTGCAATGTTACTAAAGGCTACACAAAAATAGTCTGGACGTGTTTCGAGTATGATGGTAATGTAAATCAAATGTCAAACCCAATAATCTTAGTGACCGGTTGCAAAGTCAGGACAGGCTGATCGCTAGCAACTACAGTGGGAGTAGCAGTAGTGTCCAGCTCATCGTCTTCGTCGTCACTTTCCGAGCCTGCCCTCGTCCTCCCTATCCTTCCGAATATGCTGAGCCTGCTTGTGTCCGACGCGGAGGGTCGAAATGATGAGTGTGCTTTCAGAGATTCCGAACACTCCTTCAGTGTGGCCACAAGCTCTGGATTTAATTCCAGATTGAATAGATCCATTATATACCTACGGACGGGCAGGCGGTATCTTTGTGTGGAAATGATATGAAGGGCTCGGAAAAAGGTGGTTGGTGATGAGAAGATTGAGCGATACTCAGGACGAGATTTCATTCTATCAATGACCAATTAGAATTTTGTTTGTTTCCTAAAAGAGACCCGTACTTCGCCAATGATCGTGAAGCCGCATTGGCGATCACCGTATTTGCCAGATTTTGTATTGCAGTGATGACCTCGATCTCAGCTTCGTTGGTTGAAGGTATTAGCCGAGATTCGGTCTTAGCGGGTACTTTTTGAGTCCATGACGGTATCTAACTAAACTTCAGTAGGGGTAGACCAACAAAGGCACAGAGCATACCGTGGTAAAGGTGGCAAAATCCACGGGGATGCATAATCCAGTTGGAGTACCAAGCGGCGATAGCGTGGCTTCCCAGCGATAGTCGTCAAGGATTTCGGCACCTTGCGAGGTTGAGGATATAAGTCCTAAGACAAAGAAGCATGTACTAGATACAGAACAACTATAAATCAAATCAAGAGGCACTAATGCTGCACACTCACCCCCTGATTGAAGGAATGGGAGATTTCTCGGCGATATCTAGAACGGCAGGTATGATTTCTTCCTCTTCAAGGAAAGGTAGACCACCTTCCGTAGCTCCAACATTACCCTTTCAAAGGAGTTGACTTAGGTTATGAAGAGACACAATGCATTAGTAGACATACAACTGCCCAAAGAATGCTTTTCAGCTTCATCAACAGCTCCGTATCTTCGTTCTCGTGACTATGTTGCCGAATGAATTGCGAAAATTCTGCAAAGTGACCCTTTTCTTGCAAGATCTGGCATCCGAGTTCTGTTTTTGCCATCTCTCCGTAGAAGTGAGGGGGAACGGTGCCATCAAATGCCCTAGCTATAAAGTAAGCTCCAGTTTTAACAAATAAAATAGCTACATGCAGTATGTCGTCTTCGTCTGTGGGGTTGTTGAAAACCTTGGAAAGGAAGACCTCCACTTGAACAACATAATAAATGTTCCGTTCCTTTTACAAGATGATTTGTCAGAAAACTATCAATGAGTGGCAGCCACTTGCATTAAACCACATGTCCATTTCCCGGTCGATATATCCTGCATCGTATAAGTAGCGGAAGCCCATTGGAGTAGACATGAATCTTCAACAACCCTGAGGATAAACTTTCCGCGAGGACTGAGCTGAGCCTACTCACCTGAGAAGGAGTGGATGTCCAATCTCCCCAAGGTGATCCATCGTGGGCTGCATCCCAACCACCAATTGCAAGATATCTTTGGATTCGCAGGCCTCCTCTAGGAAATGTACGGCAAGTTCACAAACTTCCGGCGCTGGATCATATAGTTGTGTCAGGAGAAGTCGGAGGGTCCACGCATTTGCGCTTGCGAAACGACGAATAAGCTCTCCGAGGTGTTGTGTAGCGTACACCCGGATATGCTGCGTGCGCATCGTTAATTAAGGCAGAAGATGCTGGATAGATGGCCTACCTTGTAGCTAGAAGTCAACGCTTTGGACAAAACTATACGTGGATGTCCGTCACTGATGATGCTGAATAAAGCTGCTGTCTAAACGGGGAATCCAAAGGGCTCACATATTGTAATCGAGGTTTTCAACAATGCCTTTAATTAAATCTTCCCGACTCCGTAGCTCGCTCAGATGGTAGAATGCAGTGAACACTTTGAATTTTTCTAGCAGCCTGATGTATGAATAAGTTATTGTTCTTCGAGCATGCAGAGGAAATAATGCTTACTCGATGCCTTCCTTGTATTTGCTGAGTGTCCCCAGCATCTCTAGGTAACCGTATGTCAAAGTATCAGACACGCGTTTTTTCGAGAAAACGGGATCTGAATCAGGATGACCGTTAAACTGTCAACGATTATTGAGTATTTACACCTTCACGGATACTAACTGCGCACGGGATCAAGCTGAGCAAAGCTATCCACAATCTGAGCCAGAAATTTGTCTTCTGTTGCTAGATACCGGACACCGTCCGAGCTGGATATCAAGGTTGTCATCAGAGAACAGCCTAGCCGCACCCATTTTATGTGTGACTTATCAAACGTGAGTATGAGAAATACCATTAACATACGTTAACCTCACCTTGATTCTAGGCATATCAGAGAACCTGTGGTTGAACGGATGAAAGAAGGACATAAGCCTGCGAATAAAACGTGAGACTTTAATCGCTTCTTCCATCCGCTTAGGATTTAGCAGGGGCCCCTCGATCAACTCCTGTAGTGTCTCAAAATTCCATCTAGTGTAATCCTTCGTGAGCATCACCTAGGACAGAAAAATCAGTCATTGGAGGAGTAGAGTAAGGGAAAAATATACTTGGGTTTCAAGCAGGGAAGACTGGAACGTCTTGTCGTCCATCTGCATGCTCATCTTCAATTTGACCTGTTCTACCTGTCTTTGACCACGACGAACAGCATCCTCAACAGAGTTGGCCCTGAATTCAAGGTCGGGAATCAGTCCAAGAAATTTCGCAAACAGAAAAAGGCTACCTTTGACGACGATTACTTTTTATTGTACATGGCTGCAACCTCGCGCGGTTACGATTGAAGCTGTCGATAGCGGACAAAGCCGAAGTTCCAACTATTCTATGTTCGCCATCACTGTAATTGGTGGCCATTTCAAAAATATGCGGAATCGTCTGTGAGTCGTAATTAGACGAGTATATAGTTGATACGAAACGACCTGCCTGAATTTTGGCCGCGACAGACAAAGGAAGTACTCGATTCGCCATTTGCAGGACCTCCGCCATGAGGAGCGTGGCCTTCCGAGATAAATTGGACCCTGTCGTGGTTTCCTCGATCATGGAAGTGAGTGCCTTGGGAAAAAAAAGTCAGATATCACACAACTGATAAGATAGAACCAGCCCAACATCACAAAGTCCAGCATTTGTGAACACTAGGACCAGAAGTGCAAGATATTGATCGGTCAGTTTTAAGGTCTGATTAGAGCGTTCACCCTGATCCTGCTCTGTTCTTTGTTCAGGAGCTTCGCTGGATCTTCGGTACACTGAAAAGCATGAGATTGTAACGAAATGCCTTGATTGAGAAAATTTACAAACTTGTTAGTCGCCGACCGTCTATGAATGTTTGGTACCACTCTGGTGATTTGATGCTCAGCAGATCGAAGAACATGTCCAGAATAATCTCCTGTGTTTTTCGTAAGAGTGTGATCAGTGTGGAGCAGCGAAATCGCTGACCCTGGTTTCTAGAGACGGTATGCGAAGGGTATCCACTAAAGAACGGATTGCACGCATATCATCCATGCAAAAATACATGAGCCCTATGCATAATGATTAGCGACAAAGACATTGAGTAGTCATGTGTTCAGCTTACCGCTCCAGGTGCGCAACATTAACTGTATGACTTTCGCGCAGCCTCGCATGCGATCGGCGTGGTCGGGTCCTTTGCCGTAAGCGTCCGTTACGGAAGAAAGGGCGAGCTGCGTGATATTTGGTAATGAGCGGGACCTGAGTCTGCCAACCCTGTGAAACTTACTTCCAAATCAGACCCAACTCGTAGGTAGGCCCGAGTGCGAGGCGAATCCACGATGTGAAGAAATGTTGCCGCAAGAAGGGGCGTAATTTCAAGAGGGCCTTCTCCAAGCACATGCAAAAGAAAACGAATACCGCCTGTTCTTGAGACGAGGTCGATGTCGATCAGTACTTCAGTAACAAAGGGTTATCTTTGGAAGAAACCATAGTTCAGAAATCAAAACGTACGGATTTCAGAGAGAGTCTGGGTGCAGATCAATCTGAAAGGTTCCTCGGGATGTTCCGCGACAGCAATAAGGGCGCGCATAACGGGTTCGGAAAGCGGAACGCTGCCCATACCTCCCGCAGATGAGTCGCGATGAGGGGTGCCAATTTCGACTAATGTTCTGATAAGTTTGATCGCTTGCTCTTTCTCAACTGCGTGTTTGATGTCGCGGTTCAGTGACCTTTACGCAGACGAAATACTTGAGCAAGGAGTAGGTATCATAAGGAAAACGCTGACTTCACAAGAAACCAATCAAGGTTTTGACCCAGACGCTTCACGGCTTCAGAGTCGATCAATGCATGTCGCAATAGCTGGTAAGCCGTTGCGCGACATTGCTTCGAGCGCTTGTCGCTCAGCATAGGCATAGCACTTGAGATAATGAATGAGAAGGCGATAAATGAATTCCTTGAGTGAATTTCAAAATTCTTACACCTGCAGGATATCAGTGATATTTAATTCATAGCGAACGCGAAGATTCCGCTTGAGAATTTGGACGATCTTCGACATCGTTTCAATAAATTGACGATCCTGTTCCGCGGAATTTGCAACGTGGGAGGTAGACGTGGACGGGGAAGGACTCGTGGAAGCTTTCATCGTCTCGGATTGAGCTAGGGTCTTCAACGTCTGCATATGAATGGAAGCATTATGCAGTGCGGTACGGAAGTCATCTCCGCCTTCGCGTCATTAGAATAAATGATTTCAATAAATAATAATACTCGCACCTTTATCATCATTATCCCTGGCCGTCCTAGGTATGTGTATATTTGTCTGCCCTGGAACCCCCCGTCGTCTTGCAGGACCTGCGCCATTGCTTTGCTTGGGTTTACTTCGAGAGGATGCTTATGTAGATGTCAACAAAAGTGTCCCTGTGAAAGAAATACTAAGGGGGCGTACAAATTTCAATCTGTCTCAGGAGGGCATCGATCTTGCCCTTGGACATGCCTAACTCTGATTCAACTTGTAACCGAAGAGGATCCTTCACAAACCATGATTCCCTGCTCTAAAACGCGAAGAGTGTTCTACTCACTGCTAACTGCATGCTTAAGAGATTCTCGGCACCTTCTTGAATTCGATACTCTAGAATGAGTTGATTATTTAAAGCTTCCAGCTGAAAACGTCATTACAATAAGCATAACAGTCTACAGGATCTTATATGTACCTGTTCAGCAGGGTCTTTGCCGTCCATCTCTTCAGCCACAGAAAGACCGTTTAAGGCTTCAGCCCCGGGGGAGACATCGGAATTAACCAACGTGAATGCTGACGACGAGGTGATCGGGAGGGAGCTTGAAGCCGCAGAAACATCGAGTTGAGATGGCATCGTTCTCTTAGAAGGAAGCAGGACGTCGGTTAGTGGCCAACGAAAATGTTACCAGCAACGAGCTGCATATCCAGCTGCAAGCCTGCAACTTTACTGAAATTCCGAACCGATGAGGAAGTGATCGGTTGTTCGGGAATCGGCGACCTCCGGTCGGTCAATCAGGTAGCCGGAAGTAACTGGCCGAAGCCTGCCGAAGCTGTCTCGGCGGTTTCCGACAACTATATGATTAAGGTTCAAGCCACGGTACTTGACGAAACTATACTCAAAATCATCGGGTTCGACAACTTCAAGACTTCAAGATGGGTAGGTGCTGTTTGACAATTCCCCTGGGCTTCTCACTGATTATCTCTCAGTTCGTTACGCCTCTGCCGCCCTCGCTGCCAACCCCGAAAAAAGTCTGTGCAAATCACTAAATTGTGAACTTCACCATCTCAATCTGACTTATATCATACAGCCTCTCGCGCGCGGGGGGAGTACCTACGCACGCACTTCAAGAACATGCGTGAAGTCGCGGCTGCCCTCACAGGTGCTCCTGGTTTGAACTGTTCCGTGATCGATGCCCTAACTCTCATAATCAAAGGCCTCAAGCTGACGAAGGCATATCAATATCTCGGCGACGTAAAGGAGCACAAGCG
The DNA here is from genome assembly GCA_003521275.1 of Tricholoma sp. MG99. Lineage (NCBI taxonomy): Eukaryota > Fungi > Basidiomycota > Agaricomycetes > Agaricales > Tricholomataceae > Tricholoma > Tricholoma sp. MG99. Next base: position 18,657 of record QOVE01002336.1, read on the forward strand.
TATCATTCCTTTCCGGCGGTTTGCAGGTGGTGTAGGACGGGCTTCACAGGCCAAGGAGTTCAAAGCCACTCAAGGCACGTTGACCTCAAGCTCGTAATTCGTTTTTTTATCTGACCTAGAAAACCAGGTCGCTGGCCGGAAAAATCTGTTAAATTCATCCTGCGCCTCCTCAAGAATGCTGAATCAAATGCCGATGCAAAGAATCTGGAGCTCGAAGACCTGTACATCAAAAACATCGTCGTCCAACAAGCTCCCGTAGGTTTTCAGTTCGAGCTCCCGTAAACCACCCCAACAATTCTATTTGTTTGTAGAAAACCCGCCGTCGCACGTACCGTGCCCACGGTCGAATCAACCCATACCAGGGCCATCCGACTCACGTGGAAATCATTCTCTCAGGAAAGGATGAGGAGGTAGAGAAGAGCACAGAGAAGAGCACGGCGGTTTCTCTTACCGGGCTGAACCGACGTCAAGTAGCAAGAAGGCGGATTGAGGCTGCCCGTGCATAGGATCTTTGACACTGTAGGGAGTGTTAGATTGTCTGGCACGTTGGGAGATTGTACGTTCATGCTTAGTTATGTATCAGAGCATTTATGCACTATGCCATGCCGCGAAATCAACATGAAAAAGAGTTTCGTTGCGCTCTCAATAGGCTGGCCAGTGTATATGCATCAACAAATTATCATTTCAAGCAACGCTACTAGCTATCTAGTTATAAGTCAAACAATGGTCTAAAAGAACGGATAATGATGAACAGGTATAATTCACAATGCGTCTTCAAGCCCTTTTGAGAAAATTCGGAATGCGCCTAGCGCTCTTGGTATCAAAACAAGTAAATTGATTGGAAGGAGTGGGAAGCGCATGGAACGTGTAGACACCGTCCAGTGATCCAGTCATGATGTACGACCAGGGGTTCCTCAGCTGCATCAAAAGAGGTTCTTTAGCCTCGAGTGTAACACTGTATGAGAGTCAGTTCAAACAGATCGGGCACTTGGCACGACTCGAAACCTTACCTTTGATTATGGAAACTATCTTGGATCTGGGGTTCCTGAGTTGGAGGCAACTCTGCAAGACAATCCGCGGTCCAGGCTTGAAATGCGTCATTCTTGGGAAATTGATAAGGAATGAGGCAGCTTTCCATGGCTAAACATTGACATTAACAAAAGTTTGCCTGCAAAGCATAAAATCACATACCTCGAACAGTCTTGCTGGTTATACGATACGAATTGAAATTGACGAGATTTTTGTCTTCACACTCATCAGTACTTCCTATAGATGTTGGAACAACATCCATAGCGGAAGTGATATCGCGGATGAGCGGCGCTAAGAAAGGAACGCGCGACGAGTGAGCACAAGAAAATCAGAAGATCATAAAACTAACCTATCATGGGTACTGTTGGTTCAACCAACGTGAGTGCCTGCCGATAGTCACTATAGTTATCGCGGCCACCAAGAAAACTCTCCAGCGCCTCGTACTGGTGCTTGCTAGGGACGCCCACATCCTTGTGCATTCGATTCAATACGTCTGACCACAAGAATGTCAAGCTAAAGACCTACCAGAATGGTTTTCCTCATTCGACCAATCGCGCTATTGGAAACTCCACTGAAAATGCAATTAGCACCGCTGAAATTCCGAATCCGCAAGCATCGCTACGTGTTCCCAAATTTAGGCGGTAAGCAAAAGGTAGAAAGCACTGCAATACAGAAATGCTTACGGTAGCGACATCAAGCCAGAATTCCAAAAAACGACGACGCTCTCGAAGGGAAGATTGTTGAAGGACAGTGTGCGTTATCCACAAACAAAGAGCGCGTTCTAACAGAATAATCTGTTGAAGTGTCTTGCCAGCCTCCGAATTTTGATTGGCACGATGCCAATGCATGACTGCATCCTCAGGATCGACCTGCTGAAAAAGTTCTGAAAGCTTGAGGGTGAGCTGGCGCGCAACTTCCTCCCTTCCAGCTGGAGTGTTAAACATGAGCAGCTGTGTTGTTACGTCCAGGCCCTCCTCGAGTGTGATTTCAATGCTCTGGCCAGGCGAGGGTGCCCCAGCTTTGGACCGATGGTAGACGAATTCCAAATCCCTTGCTTTTCTAATCCTTCGACACATTGGCTCATCACCACTGATGGAATCAAGTCCTTGCAAAATTTGCCCCACTAGTCCCTCAGGCAGCTCGGGAACTAGGCGCTCTAACGTGAAAGCCTGAAGGGCTTCCAAGACTTCGCAATCCACCTCTGGCTTCCAGTATAGATCTAACCACATTAAAAGAGCCTTTCCGATGCGTATATGAACTCCCATTGCATAACGTGCCCAGATCCGGAGCTGTGCGGAGCTCAGATTTGTTGATGGTTGCTCGTTAAATCGTTCCATGAGCTCCTCGTAAAACCGCGTGGGCGTCATAAAGAAGCGAAAGGAAATGAAGAACGTAGTCGTAAATTCAGGATCGAGGACGCTGTCTTTCGATGTCAATACACGAACAAGAGCCGTCACAGACGCTGCCTTTATTGCGCCGTTCTGATCCAGCCTAACCGCAGCTGTATCCCCAGTAGGCACCGGCATATCGACATCAATTTCGGGACAGTATGGGTCAGCAAGGTAGTACAGTGCTGACTGGCGTAGTACGAACTGGGGTTCGGGAAGCCTGCGAGGTTTCGCCTTGTCACAATTTACTAGGGTCACGGAGGACTTTGTTCCGTAAGAAAAGAGAGAGGCTTTGGAGGCAATGGAATTGTGTCCTACAATGCGCCGAATGATGCTGTGTCTGCAAAGTTTCTTCTTTTTCTCGAAAGAGTTATCTGTTGTTTGCGAGACGTCTGCTATGTGTGAGATGTCAAGCTCGTGCGAAGAAGTTGCGCCAGCAGTATTGTCCTCAGCCTCCAGGACTTCTTTGACGATGTTGACCAGCGGCGCTGGGCTGGGAACAACACACTCGCCTTGTACAAACTCTGTCGGCACGGCAGGCAGAGGCTTCGATTCCTTGACAAGACGTTCTGCAATCTTAAGGAAAGATCGCAGGCTCGAGATGGTCATCTCCACCATCTCGAGAGCCACAAAGAACGTCTCGGATCTTTTACTCGAGGAAGAAATCTTAGATATCTGTCCAGTGAACAGATTCTCGGTGAAAATTACACCGTACTGTGCGACCTCGTAGGCAGGGTTGAGGCGAACCTCGCACGGGAGGACGTCCATTGAACGAAGGATAGTACGAAGACAGGATGAGAACAGTGGAGCAAGGGGTCGTATGCCATCGAAATTTTTCGACGTTTCCAACGTCTTCATGACCTCTACGGTCGATAAAATGGACGGGAAAGACTCCTCAAGACTGAACTTTGGGATAGTGGAAGGGATTATACCAGAGGAGGGTGGAAGAGCATCATCACTATGAACGCTCTCTGTTTTCTGAGTTGCAGCGTCCGCAGAATTAGCAGAAATATGGGGAATGAGGGAGTGTGGTCCAGCCTGCTGGATACCTGTACGGTCTGTCGCCTGACGCCGACCGCTAAGAGTCCGAAGGGAGGGGGTCAACATGTCCAGCAATGCTATAAGTTAGAGAGCAGCTGAGAGACGATTGGAAGGCGGTGGTTGGACTTATAAGCATTGTGTACCAAAGTAATAAACTTGAAGTTCGAATCATGGTGGACCGTACAAAAAGAGAAATCCATTGTTCTCCCGCTGCGCGTGTGAAGCAATAAACGTTGGATCAATACACAATGCCTTGGACGGTCCAAGCGATGCCCTCGATGGCCCCAGAGGCTGAGCGCAACCATTTGCGAGATGCTATTCTTGTCGTGGGCAGTGGTCGTAATTACTATACACTTCAATGGAACCACGTGGGCGAGCTGGCTGTGCGGACCGACCCTGACTTTATCTGCGGCACCTGGCAAGCGGCAAGTTTTGACAGTGTCTGACCGCCGTTGACTGGCCGTTCACTTGCCTCCGCACTATCATACAAACTCAATTCTCAGAGTGCCATTGTTTGCCAATCATTCCGTCGTAATGGCCAGCTCCAGCAGGTAATAACCCTAATTCTTTATAGGCACCAATCTCAACGAGTTTCTTCCATCTTCTTTAAAGATCGAATGATCCCGAGCGGTCCATTAGGGTATCTCGTCAGTCTTCTTTTCGGCTGCATCATGCAGACTTTCCGCTGATTCTCTTTGTTCCAAGTGTTCGGGGCCCAGGGTCTCGCAAAGCGCGAGCTGTTGAGTCTGCCCGACCCCTTTGCGGTCCTAACGGTCGATGGCGAACAAAGAAACTCCACAGCAGTCTTCAAGAAATCCTTGAGTCCAACCTGGGATGAACATTTTGATATGTGAGCACGCGAAGTTTATTACGCCTACAAAACCTGAAGCATGATACTTTAACATCTAGTGTTGTACGCCCGTCATCTACAATAACCATTCAAATTTTCGACAACAAGAAGTTTAAAAGGCGCGACCAAGGTTTGCATCTTTCAATGATTTCTATACCATTGGCTACATTCTCCTACTCTGTCAAGGCTTTCTAGGTATTATCAGCATGTCAGGCACAGACGCTATTTCTCACGCTATGGATGGTGGTCAAAGTTCGTTATTCAATTCTGTTTTCGAGAGGTTCTAGTTGCTTAAGCAACTTAAAAAGATGTGTTCTCCAAGGATTTAACGATGACCAGCAACAATTTACCCGTGTATGGCAGGATTATGTTTGCGATATCACAATCTTCACAGCCGCCTCCCACGGGATCTTCATTGATGACACACGCTTCACCACAGCCTACCCAAGAGCCCTTGACACACAATCGCCCAGGGTCTTACAGTGATCGACCAAGAACAACATCCTCCCACCCACTCGCTCATCTTGACGACGAGGAGCAAACCAGACCCAGTTTGCCCTCTCTTCTACCCCCTTCCCTTCGAGCCTCACAAAGTCACACGAATCTGGGCCCTTCTGCTCGTTTTTCTCAGATGGATGTATCTGGCCGCCCACCAGCCACAGCAAGGCGCATGCTTGACGATCCAGCTGGTGTACCTTTACCAGCAGGCTGGGAACGCCGAATCGATGCACAGGATCGAACATATTATGTTGATCATAACACACGGACGACGACATGGCAATGTCCTCTGCCATCTGGCGCTCTTGCGCCCCACTCCAGGCCCATTTCTCAAGGCTCAGCCCCTCGAATAGCTAGCGCAAGCAGCTCCGCCAGTCCAGCCGCGACGCCATCCGCTGTCACCAGCCCCACTGCTCAATCCGGAGGAGCATATGCCGATGTCCCTCTTCCGCTGGGATGGGAAGAGCGTCGTACGGCAGAGGGCAGACCCTACTTCGTCGATCATCATACGCGCACAACTACATGGGCAGATCCAAGGCGTGTAAATCAGCAACCGTCACCCGCAGCCGCGGCGAGGCCCGCAGTAAATTCTCATCTGGGGTCCCTTCCTTCAGGTTGGGAGATGAGGCTGACATCCACCGGGCGCGTCTACTTCGTAGATCACAACACGCGAACTACTTCATGGGATGATCCGAGGTTGCCAACGCATGTTGATGACAATGCGCCTCAGTATAAGCGGGATTATAGGAGGAAGGTCATCTACTTCAGAAGCCAGCCAAAAATGCGGGTGGCAGCTGGGAAGTGTGAGATGAAGATTCGCCGTACTCGAGTGTTGGAGGACAGCTTTGGTGCTGTCATGGCTTTGACTGGCGAAGATCTAAAAAAGCGGCTCATGGTTAGCTTCGAGGGCGAAGATGGACTGGACTATGGCGGTGTCTCAAGGTATGTCTTGCAGTGGTGTCACTTTCCTAACAACGCTCACGCGATCACAGAGAGTGGTTTTTCCTTCTCTCACATGAGATCTTCAATCCTAGCTATGGGCTATTCGAGTACTCTACGCACGACAACTACACACTCCAAATCAACCCCGCATCAGGAATCAATCCCGATCACCTAACGTACTTCAAATTCATTGGACGATGTCTTGGCCTTGCTATCTTCCATCGAAGATTCCTCGATGCATACTTCGTCCCTAGTTTCTATAAGATGATTCTCGGAAAGGCAGTGTCGTTATCTGACCTGGAGAGCGTGGACGCCGATCTGCACCGTTCTTTGGTCTGGATGTTGTAAGTATGCTTACTGCTGCTCTCTGTGTTTGCTACAGTTATCTTGCCACAACAGGGAGAACGACATTACAGATGTACTCGACGAGACTTTCTCACAAACAGAGGACCGCTTTGGACAACTGGTCACCATAGAACTTAAACCTGGTGGTGAAAACATCGATGTCACCGAAGAAAACAAGAAAGAATATGTCGATACGGTTGTTAACTACCGGATATCAAAACGGGTCAAATCCCAGTTCGACACGTTCATGGAGGGCCTACTAGAGCTCGTGCCCCGTGACCTCATTAATGTTTTCGATGAACGAGAGCTCGAGCTTCTGATTGGCGGCATGTCTGAAATCGACATGTACATTGCTATAATATATTTTCTCTCTTGGGCGCAATCTGACATCTTGTCGCAGGGACGATTGGACGAAATTCACGGATTACCGTGGTTACGAGAAGACAGATCAAGTTATTGAGTGGTTCTGGCAGTGCATCCGGTCATGGCCTGCGGAACGCAAATCTCGCCTCCTTCAGTTCACAACGGGAACTTCACGTGTGCCAGTAAATGGATTTAAAGACTTGCAGGGCTCTGATGGACCGCGGAGATTTACTATTGAGAAGTCCGGTGATCCCCAAGGGCTTCCTAGGAGCCACACATGCTTTAACCGGCTAGATCTACCACCCTATCAGGATTACGAAAGCCTTGAGACCAAACTCATATTTGCTATAGAGTAAGTTGTTAATCTTTGTTTGATCGCTAGCTTCGTGCTAACGACTTGCAGGGAAACGGAAGGCTTTGGACAGGAATGATTTGACTTTTTATGACTCTCGAGTCGATCTAATGCACTTCTGATCTGTATATCACGCCACGCTAATGATCCTGTACATGTACTTCTACAAGAAGTTAAGAACAGTCAGACCTGTAATGCCTGTGGGATTGTTGACCATTGCTCATACGTATACCACCTGGACGCCGTACAATAGAACAGCTTCCACAAGCGCTTCTCCGCGATGAGCTTCCAAGCCGGCTGCAATGACTTGTCAGGATGGAGCTCGATAAGCTTCGCAGAATCGTCGTTGATGCTTTCCAAGGGCAAATCGAACTATAGTGATCGTTAGATCTGTTCACTGGTGCTGATAGTATCACTAGGAACTTGGTAGGAACGCGACAGCGTGGGTATAACAAGGGTATAAGCAAAACTTCAGTAACGCACGGACCACTTGACCTCTTAACAGTCAAAGAAAAAATAATTCGAACCAAGTAAGATAATAAGAGAATTTGTCGTTCAGCACCGTTGTAGCCCAAGTCATTGTGAGTCGACGCGCGACATTTCACCGCTTCAGCGCTCAGCAACTTTGTGCGAGAGGATGATGCCAAACAGACTATAACATTCCTTCCCAGGGGCTGCAAGATGTGCAATATCAGCCTGTCTTGCCGCGATGACAGTCGACAATAGCCGCGCTTTTCTGGATAGCGTGGAAGGGGAGATATCCTTTTTTCGATCTATCATGCGCGCAAGACCTATCGGAATCCACCGCCACTTTCATGTCCTCGCTGTTCAACGTTTCATACAGAAAGACACGGGCCGGATGGTCCACATAAGCGATATATGGGACAAACTGAGAAGTTATTACAGCTTGGACGCCTTGGAAGCCATTGTGAGGATTCCATATTTCCGAAGGGGACTCAGTGACCTGAATTGTATTTTACACAGGACTTGGAAGCCGAGGCGTACGAGTTATCCAAGTCGAATGGATCTACTCCTTCATCTATACGATCGCCCCAACCGGGCACGAACCTCGACAATCATCCGTCCTTCCGAGAAGAATACTCTCTACCATTTGAAGAGACCTTCGAATTGCTCATGGCCCAACGGCGTTTGCGAACAACGCCATCAGCTCCCTCATCTTCAGCGCCCTCTCCTGCTCCTACCAGCAAACCTCGCGGAGGGAAGAAGCGCGGGCGGACAAAGCTTGACATGGCCGGTCTGGTAGGTGGGGATAGTGATAGCAGTGCACTAACGCAGGAAAGTGGGGACGAGGGCACAGTCGGGACGGAAAGACTCGGCAGTGTGGTGACAGGCACTGATGGTGGTACCGATTACGCTGAGGATGATGTTGAAATGCAGGGGCCTTCACCTGGTACGTTCCCATGACAATTTTTTTCGGCGCCTCTGAGTCGGCTATGCAGCTCGCTCTGCATCCCCAAAAACTACCAGAATTCGCTCAAAACCAGGCAAAAAACGCGGGAGACCGCCAGCAGCATCGAGTACCACGCGTGCAGCAAAGAAAAGGAAACGATAATATTCGTTTCCATGACTTTTGGTATGTATTGTGATTGTTAGATGAAACTTTCTACTATAACTGTACATTCAAGTTCCCAGTTGACTATTGAACGTCCATAGCATCTTGGGGCCGATTTGTATTCTTATTTCGTCTTTCGCTCAGGAATGCATCGATACGGGCTTTGAGTTCCGGGACTAAAAAAAATTAGAGGGACTCCTCCGACAAAAATACGAATGAGTTTACCTGGAATGACATCTTCTATGCTGAGCGGAGATCGGTTGAAAGGATCAGTGGTGTCTGACAGGAGATGCGATTTGATGGTAGAACGATCCACGATAGCTTTAGAGGATGGCAACATGATAGGGTCACGCATCAAAGTGGCCATAAGTGGGTCTGCATGACTGTTGTCAACCGAAGCTTATGTCAAGGAAAAAATCACGTACCTGTAAATTCATCAGGAATATCACCCAAGTCTTCGTCTTCTTCTATCATATTAGCCTTGGCCTCCTCGACATTTGCAACAAACAACTCCAGCTGCGCAATCTCGGCTTCGGTCTTTAGCTTTCGGCGCCCAGCGAGGTAGGCAGCTTTGTCAAACAACTCCTTTGTATAGCTTCGCCCATCGCGCGCAACGGCATTCACAAATTCCGGTTGATCACTCAGGTTCAGGAAGATCTGGAGGAGGTCGCTCAGAAGGGAGCGTGGGTCAAACTTGAGTTTGTCTGCATCCCGGACTTTCAGCTCCTGATATTTGGGCCCAACCATAACAACCAAATTGTAGTCCAACATGGCAGCTAAACGATCTACGATCTCCGGCATCATGAAAGGGGGCTTGGTTTCTGCTGTAAATATTTTGAGTAGCTCGACTGTCGACCGGCCGAGTGTGGTGTATCCGGAGGCATGCCGCTCTAGCGAACGTAGTGTGCCTTCGCGCTCACGACGATATTCAACCGGTTTTGCGTTCCATGCCTCTTTGTCATCCATTTCTACCTGGATATTATGGATTTGGATCATCTCACTGAGCGACTCGTCCATGAGGTAAGTGACGTCGTTAATCATGAGGTTGACAAAGCGAACAAATTTATCGACATTTCTGTTGGAACAATATCAGAGAACGAAACGAACCCTGTTAAAGACGCACTGTGCTTCGATGTTGAGGGCTTCCCTATGTGTCGGATTGTTCCAGACGACTTTCAACACATATGAGATGTTTCGTCTGCACAAAGTTCATGGATCAACTGTCACTAAAATGTACGGATGCACCAACCTTGCATCTACAAACAAGCAAGTTGCTTTAGCGCAAAGCTTAAGAATGAAAATATCTACATACTGAATTTATCGTAGAACTGCGAGCTTGCGCCCGTTTGCTCCACCTCTGTCGCCGATGAGTCAGAAACCACACCGCAGACCTAGTAGGACGCACCAATGTAAAAATGCATCAACGCCGGCATGAGGTGTTTCAGCGCCATCGGGTGAGTGTTCAAGAGGTTGCCCAGGATGCCGGTCCGCTCTCGTCCATAACCCCATATGCTCATAAACAAGACCTACCATACTTCAATCTTGCATTCCACTGGAGTAATGAATATAGGGACTTACATCATTAATCTTTGATTTCAGGAATGGATTCTTGATATACCATGTCGAATTCAAGAAAGTAAGCACGAAAGTCATCAGTTCGATTTTACCAGCAAGTTCGAACTTGTCTGGGGATGTCCTATTGAAACACGCATCACATCAGGTGAGTGCACGATAGGAGAACTCCTTCTGGACGTTTGACTTACTGGGTGACGAAATGGAAGTAGTTGACGATGTCTTCGACAATATATTCAGGGAGCACTCTGAATGCCGTAGGCACCTCCTTTGGCAATGGAATACTGCAGACATCAAGCCTCGTCGTAGGTAAGATATATAAAGTGGAAGTAATGAACACGTACACTGCGGGTGGATTTGGATGCATCTTCGCGGGATCGACTTGCCTAATTAGCCATGTTGACAGAAACGTCGTAAAGCCGACCGAGCGGAAGACGAGCTCCGGGTCGTTTAGCTGAGCTTCGTACCCCAGCTGAGAAGATCGAATCTTGCCTTGCTCAATCTATACCTGATATTAATCTGCCCCATAGCATCTGAGAAGTAACACAAGCTAACCTTGACTTGATTGATAGCCGCTTCTGTGCGGGCTTGCAAAGGACCCTTACACCGAAATTAAGAAACATTCGCTGACAGCAGGATCGTACGCCTTACCCCCATCCACGATCCGTCACCATTAAGGTAGTCCAAATGACGTTGTATATCATCCATATGCTTCTGCAGATCGGTGTACGTCTGGATCGTGCGAAGATATCCGTAGTGGCTCATCGCAATGTTGAGATAGAAGATGTCGGAGATAAAGTTGGGCGGGGCAGCTACAGTGACTTCTTCAATTACTTTGTAACAGAAGCAGACTAGTCGACGCACCACTCGGATCTTTCTGGGCTGCTTCCCATTCTGCGGCCTCCTCGCTGGTGGCTTTGATGCGCGTTTCATCCTTCAGACTGATGCGCGAAGAACGAGCGAAATAAAAAGGGTCGATACGATCCATCTGAAAGAGGACAGCGCCAAGTCAAAAAAGGAAAATAAAAGACAGATCCTCTTGTGAAGTGTATACCTTTGTATATTCGGCATCCATAAAAGGCTCCGCAAAGCGCAAGAGCACAGCCTGAAGGTTGAGCATGAAACTATCCGTGGCCACAGTTTCAGGCTCAACCTAGATCGCACAGATTAGAGTCGACCCGAAGACAACAGTAGATAGCAGAGACTGACCTGCATACCTGCCCGCTTTACATTTAGAGAAATCACCCTAGCGAAATACTGTAGGACTGCTTCGCGGGATTCAGGTGAGGCTCTGACAAGGGTGTTAAAGATCTGGAAAAGTGAGGACTAGAGTGCTGTCAATGTCATAATAGCTGACACAGACGACATAGCTCGGACCTGGAGACTTTTCATTGTTCCTCTCAAACTGGCAAAAGATGACTCTATGTCATCCCTAGTACGCTTGTCCGGGTCTGAAAAGTATGTTTGGACGATGCTAGGCTGAGAAAGTCATGTATACATCGTAGTCAGACGCAATAGAAGAATAGCGGACATACCCATTCACGGGGAGCTACTCCGAGTCTACACAGAGGCCCCAGCAAAGACCGATGCTCAAAAGTAGGTGCTGTGGCGCTCGGCGGATTCCACTCTTCCATTCTCGTGATCATGACTGCAATGCTCTTGATAGACACCAATACTTCAAGCCCGCTGACTATGCCACGCCAGCTTGCGTCGCCACCACCAAGCCCTTCGGGTCTGAAGAGAGAATGGTGGAAGAGTAGTTGTCGAACGACTGGACCCAAGATGTCATCGATCTCGTTATCGGGTTCGAAGCGACGAGCAAGGTCTTGGAGGAATTGGTCAATATCTGATGGTGTGAGGGTGTTGGGAGACGAGGTGGGTGTTGAAAGAAGAGGTGCTGAGAGCGCGGAAAGAGATAGAAGGGGTTCGACGAGCTCGGGAGGTCCAAGGGGACGACTGCGAATGGCTGTTAATCCAAATAGCAAGATGTAGTTGCAAAACAACAAACCCCGATGGCTGAGGGAACATTTCTGGCTCCTGAAGCGTAAGACCGGCGTAGCTAATGACTAGATCACGGACTTTCTCCAGCCGAGCCAACGCATTCTGGGTCTCGAGTGGTGTATGTCCCTGACAGTTGAGAATTGATCATCACGCAACAGTTCTTCTTATTCTCAGCTAAAACCTACCTTCTTGATCAAAGCAGACCTTGTCGAATTGATGCGCTTCCAGCATCCAACCAAATACTCAAATGTAGTTTGTTGGGCAGGAAGAGAGGCAAGCACAGGAAGATAATCCAATTCATCTCTGTAGAGTACGTCAACAAGAACTGCTTTAGCGTGCGTTATAACTCACGTCATAAGCTGAGGATCGAGCTCCAGTCGAGCAATCAGAATCCTATCTGCAAGATCGGCCGTAACCCGCACGTCCGCTGACCATGGATATTAGAAATTAGCATTCATTGCAGGGGACATATTAAATGACGTGCTCAATCCTTCAGACACCATTTCTTCTGCCAGATGCTTAAGCCACACAGTTTCGTAACTACTTTGTTCAGCGACAGATCGCTATGACACATGAATTATCAAAGACCCATTACTGAACATGGGATAAACATACGTCCAACGTGGTTTTCAGAACAAAACCGACGGTTTCATGCTCCCACGTATTAAGATCGAATTTTGCAGCAGGCTTCTTCTTGACTGGCGCTGGTGAATGAACAACTGCTGGTGCCTGGGGAGTGCGCGATGGAGCTGGCACGACCTTCCGTGGAGGTGGTGGTGTAGGAGGAGCCGGTGAGCTGGAAGCTGGCGTGGATGAAGTAGACGCAGAACCAGTCGTAGTCTGGAGTTTCGCCAAACGCTTGAGACGGATCTGTTGGAATACAAGAAGGTAAATGAGGATCCTAAGACAGATTTAAAAAGAACTGACACGCTCAGCGTCGTCCTGAGGGTTAGAGGGATTGTCGGACATTGTGGCTTTGGTTAGAGTGAGCCAAAGTGCGAACAGCGCTTCGACACAACTCTGGGTTCAAATCACGTGCTATAAATAGGCTTTGCCACCGCTCCTCATGGTCTTGGGCATGGTATTGTCCACTGGACAACCATGGATATCACCTCTCATATCTGTACACCGCTTGTTCTCAACTCAATCTATTGTACAAGCTGGCTATAAGCTCAAGTCCCATTCGGGTGCGAAAAAACGATGGCGGTCACTTGCATCGGGTTCCGATTTCAAACGCGTTGGTGTTCAATGTGATTTCGCTGCACAGGCTATCTGATAACACTCTCATTCTAGGGGAGAGCTTGTCATTCTCATCTTAATGTCACCAAAAGCCCCGCACGCAAAAATAGACTTGGCACAACTG
>QOVE01002336.1:32002-50130 GCA_003521275.1 Tricholoma sp. MG99
CACGTAAAAATAGACTCGGCACAACTGCGTATGCGACACCTACCCAGGCAGTCAAACTCAAAACGCAGTTGCTTCCTTACGGTTCAAATTGAATTTGCTGTGGAGCACGGTGTGTTCTATGATGCTCTCAAATTCATCTGCTGACTTTCTTACCAAAAGTAGGAATGTAATATAGACTCGGTTGTTCCAAATCAACAGTGCATCAATTTAATTGAATTGCAATAATTTCTCAGTGTAAAGTGCACACTGCAAAGCAACGCTCAGTTGTTTGGCCGCATCTCCCAAGCATACACAGTAAGATCCTCGATGGTGTCGGAAGTGGTTCTAACTTTGTCGAGAATGTCAAACTAGCTAGTGTGCATTGGGAAGGACATCTGTGTCGTCAAATTACACTATAAGCATTCGTATTTCCGATACACACAACAGAAATACGGTGACACCTCACCCTTCCCATCCACTGCGCCTGTGATTGATTGATGGCACCAACATAAGCTACGCTTTCATTTACCTGGTATCCAGATGACTCGATGCTGGCAAGTGGACTCACAACACCGAGCGGCCAGGGTTGGTTTAGCAGTGCGAATTCTCGCCTCTGGCTGAGCATGACCAAGTCTATCCTGCCTGAGATTGGCACGTTCCACCTACAAGCTTGCCTAAACGATCTGGTCATCCGCAACAGCTCATGCACTGCGTGTTTTGCTGATTCCCCCGCCACCCTTGAAGAATGTCCGTATATCTTTCTGCTTCGGGTCATATGCCGCACTTCCTATGCCTCCTCTCTGCCGAACCTACCCACACACAAGTTAAAATATATAGCAGCACTGGCATGGCGACTTACAAGGCCATCCAGGTGTTCACAGGAATTGTTAACTGCCACTCGAACGTTCATGGCTTGATCCTCCACGACTTGATCTTTCTGCCCACTCGTGTCCTGAATATTGGCTTTCTAGTCTACGCAGCATAGACGGCGAGTATTTCTCACCTTGACCTGGACCGAGACTCTCGTCCAACCCGTGTTTCGCAAACCTCGGTAGTCCCGTGGATTAATGTCCTCCGCATTACGTTTGTCCTTCCTCATGAGAGCAGCAATAGCCTCTCCGATGAACAACCCATGACTGACGAACGCAACATGAACCCCGTTCTGTCCTTCTCCAGCAGCCTTCAGTATATGAGGGACCACCAACTGCTGAACAGCTTCCTCGGCCCGCGCTGCGACGTCCTCCAAACTCTCGCCCTCGGGAAAGTGTTCCGTGCGGCTACGAATCCCAGGGAATTTACCTTGTGCAAAATGGTCGGCGAGCGAAAGGTCTGGATCTCTGCGGACATCGTAACGTCGGCCTTCGCCCTTTCCATAGTGCTGTTCACGGAGCAGTGGGGAAGTCTCAAGGAGTGGTCTGGGATTGGACTGGGCACTTTGAAGGGCTTTCGCCGTCATGAGCGCTCGTTTGAGAGTAGATGAATAAATCATTGTGAAGTTGGTTTTAGCAAATGATACCGCGAGGGCTTCGGCTTGCTGTGCAATTCGTTCGTTAACGATGTGAGTAAGTAATCGTGGGCCCACCTTTTGACCTGCTAGTACTTTAGACATTGCTGCGACAAGATGAAGATGTATGTACCATGATTTGAGAGTATAGAATCTCTCCAGCCAGCCCACAGATTTTTCTAGAAGATGACGTTGTAGTTAAATCACAAGGACAGGTTAGACCTACCAGATTATCCGTCGACTCTCCATGCCGTATCTATAGTCACAATTAGCTTATAACACATGTCGCGCCGTTAGGGCTCACAAAGGTGAAGTTGAGTGTTATGAATGGCGGTGATTTGCTCATTGGGTCGGGATGAGGTCGGGATTGGTAATACATACACCGACGCGCGTCCTGCACAGGCCGCGTAATCACTTCTTCTTCTTTATATACCCTACATTCTCTAATTCTCCTATCTCTATTCAGCCCTATTCTCATGCACTCTCAAGACCAACAACTTCTTTCGATCGGTCGACAATGCTCGCATCCAGCTTGTCTTCTCGTGGATTTCTTGCCTTTTAAATGCCAGCATTGCGAGGACTCTTTCTGTCAACAACATTTCCTTGTCAACGAACACAGTTGTCCAAAGTATGATGAGACCAAGCACAATAGGGTCGCTCCAAATTGTACGTGCTTTTTGCTTTCTGGTATTGTTTTGTACTGACTCTGTTCAGGTCCGCTTTGCAGCACTCCTGTTGCCATTCGTCCAGGCCAGGACCCTAATATCAGGATGGACGAACATCTCACCAACGACTGCTCAGTCATGACCGGAAAGTCTGGCAAAGCAAGAACTATGCCTGTCTGCGCACGAGGGGGATGTAAGAAAGTTCTCTTCTCTCCCATTCGATGCGATGTACGCTGTCATCACTTGGCTATAGAAAGTTACTTATAATGTCATTAATATAGAACTGCAAGAATCAATATTGTCCCTCGCATCGATTTCCTGTCGACCACAGTTGTTCTTCTGTCGCTGCGCCACAGACCAAGCCTGCCGCCCCGAAGCTTCTCCCTAACGTGACCGCTTCAAACGTGAATGCCAAAGCCTCTGCTGCCGGCTCAGCTGCTATCGGTGCAATAAAGAAAACAGTGGCTTCTGCGAGCATCCCTAAACCAGCCGCACAGACCACGAAACCGGCAGCGACACCGGCCACAACACACACGAACATGTTTTCAAAAACCAACAGGTATGTCTCATTCTTTAATTCTTTCTCAGTAACCACTCATGAATCACTAGTCTTTTTTCATCCTCACCCACATCTCTTCCGCACACGATTTCTAATGCCACCACCGACGCTGCTGTCAACGACACCTCTACTTCCACGACACCCACCAATACTACTCCTACAATTCCTAATAATAACATTATATCAATGCCAATCCCCATCATCTCCTTCAACTCATTTGTACCACGACCCATTTTCTCGCATGCTTAAACCATCACTATAACCATCATTGTATCCGTATTTCTCATGTATCATAGGCGGGCGAAGGCGGAGCGGGAGAGTAGGCGTAAGGCGATGGAAGCGCGCGCCAAGAAGGGGGTAAGTGGGTCTGTGTTTTTGGTATGATGAAAGCTCATGTCTCTCTATTATAGTTGCTCACTGAGGAAGAGAAGGAGATTCTAGCTGCTGAGCAGAAGGGAGACGACAAAGACGGAAACTGTATCGTCATGTAGGATATTATGTAGCTCTTCTTGACACTCCCATGGATCTATACCTTGACCTTTAATTATTCAAATCGTAAATTATGCACACTTGGAAGCCAAAAGGCTCGAATTCCGAATTCCGGTCCGAGGCTTGTTGAACTTATACCGTGGCCGTCAAACTCACTTTTCCCGTATTGACTATGTCCGACACCGAGCAGGACGCATCCGTACTAGGGAAACGCCTTCGAAATGGGGACGAAGATCCCAAAAGCAACGGGAATGAAGGGGTCAACCCAGTCGAACCCATCGAGGAAGACGATGACGAAGAAATCGGTCCCATGCCTATGCTCGCAGACGGCGTCATAAAGAAGAAGCGCAAAGGTGTGTCCTGACTCGCCCTTCGCTGCTGTTGAGCTTCAAGATACACAGGACATCGTTTCTAGTTCTCCCGCACGAACAGCTGTACCTCGAGCACGTCCCTAATGCAGACCGGTACTACAAAAGCTTCATGCACCGCGACACCATCAACTTTTGTGTCGTCACAAAGTGCGCGGTTTTGCGCTCGTGTGAGGACGTGTACTCATCTTCCTCGTGCGCTTTGTCTACAGAACAGACTTTCTAATCACCACCTCTGTCGACGGCCACGTTAAACTCTGGAAAAAGCAAGAATCGGGCATCGAGTTCGTGAAACACTATCGTGCACATCTTACGCCTGTTATTGCAGTGTCTGCGAGCGCAGATGGGCAGTTGTTTGCGAGCGTATCAGAGGACCGGTCCGCCAAGGTGTTCGACGTGGTCAATTTTGGTGAGCTACGCCTAGATTCCTTCATCATCGGCTGCTCACTGCACCATGTGCAGATATGATCAACATCATCAAGCTTGAGTATACTCCACATGCATGTTGCTGGGTTCATCGACGCGGGCAAGCACAGGCTCTTCTTGCAGTGTATGTCACCTGTCTGTTTTCAACATTCTAGTGTGGTATTAAAAAATGCAACAGTTCAGATTCCGTATCTGGTGCAATACGACTTTACGATGGACGCGGAAGCAGCCCGCCCCTAGAGACGATCGAAAACCTGCATCGATTTCCCGTTCATATTATGACTGTAAGCCAGCCCAAACACTCCATTTACTAAATTACTCAAAATATCACATCAGTTCAGCGACCGGTATGATACAGTAATATCTGCAGACGAGGGAGGATTTGTTGAATACTGGAAGCCGGTGGAACCATTTGGGCTGCCTAACAATGTTCCCGGTCTGTGGTCATTCAAAAGCGAAACAGACTTGTACGAGTTCAAAAAAGTGAGGATTTTGATTACCACACCATTGTCGATTCCCTTAACACATACACAAACGTCAGTCCAAATCAACTCCAACCTGTATCACGCTCTCCCCCGATTCCTCGTCGTTCGTCACGTTCTCGCTCCCCGACCGACAAATTCGCATTTTCTCCTTCCTGGGCGGTAAGCTCACACGAAAATATGATGAGTCCCTGGATGCCATCCAGCAGATGCAGCAGGCTGGTACTGCGGTCTACAAAGTCGAGGATATGGAGTTTGGGCGGCGCCTCGCCATGGAGCGGGAACTTGAGATCCCAGGGCTGGATGGTCGCATACCGGGACGATGGAGTAATGCTATATGGGATGAATCTGGAGCGTTTATCTTGTACCCTTCTTTGCTTGGCATCAAGGGTAGGGCCTCATGTCCTAGCTTCCATTTACTTATCTCTTACTGACTCCTTTTTCCTATGTATAGTGCTGAACATTGTGACTAACCGTGTTGTACGGTTGCTGGGAAAGGACGAGGTGGTCCGATTCCTGAACTTGGGAATCTATCAAGGTGCTCCATCTAAGCGAGGCCTGACGACGATGGTATGCCGGCATGCTAACCCTAATTGTGTTTGGAAGCATTTGATAATTTGGGACAATAGGCTATGGCCGCTTCGGCAAACCCAATCCTTGCCGACAAGGGTCAACGAGATCCAACTTTGTTTTGTTCGGGTTACAAGCGGTCAAGATTCTTCCTGTTCACACGTTCCGAGCCTGAGTGAGTCAACAAGCCCTGAAGCGACCACCGGATGTGTTTCATCTTAATCACAGGGACAACAAATCTGGGGACCGTGATGTTTTCAATGAGAGGCCAACTCGGGAGGAGCAGAATATTGCAGCCGCTGCTCCGACAGCTGGTAAAGGTGGTCTTTCACCAGTTGCTGATTCTGCTACTATACACACGACGATGGGCGACATGCATCTCAGGCTGTTCCCTGCGCAAGCACCCAAAGCGGTAGAAAACTTTGTTGGCCATGCGCGGAGCGGTTTCTTTGACGGGATCATTTTCCATCGTGTTATTCCCAAGTTCATGATTCAAACTGGTGACCCACTTGGTGATGGTACGGGCGGAGATTCTATATGGGGAAGGGAGTTCGAAGACGAGTTTTCTGACGACCTAAAGCATGACAGGTCAGTATGGCTTTGGCAATTTGAGATGAGATTTATCATGGATTTTATAGGCCGTACACTGTCAGCATGGCTAATGCTGGAGCAAACACCAATGGCTCGCAGTTCTTCATCACTACAACCGCTACGCCCTGGCTGGACAAGAAGCACACCATTTTTGGCCGTGTTTTATCGGGCCTCGAAGTCGTACATGCTATCGAAAATGTGAAAACGAGCAAGTCGGACAAGCCCTACGAGGATATTAAAATTATCAACGTCGGGATCGATTGAAACTAGGTTGAGTATTGTGTATATGTAGATACGGCTAGTAGGAGTATATCATAAAGCGAGGCGATCCTTGGTTTCGCAGCTGTGTGTGATACGAAAGGTGGCTCGTGGGATTGACCTCTTAAGTCGCTCTTCGAAGTTTCGTGTCAAGTAGGCAATGATGTGTGAGGAACCGAGACAATCAGGGTAAGCTTCAGCCAATGCGGAGGGACAAGAGAACTTCAGTAACAAGTGGCCTTGGTCGTTGTCAGTAACCAAAGTGTACTCATAGACATCGAGCGGTATGTTGCTCAGAAATGACTGCAGCAAGTCTGGAGAAGGAACATATGCAACTGGATATTCTAACAGAACAGCTGCGAGAGGTACCATGGTAGCCGGAGTGAGGTCCACGGGTAAGGTTACGGAAAGAGGGATTTGAGATCGCGTCGATGTCGCCAACAGTGATTGAAACACAGCTACGAGGCCAGAAGGTGCGGTGGTAGACTGAACAGGTCAAAGTTCACCCGTGAACTATGCCATTTAGTGGTGATATGCTCACAAGCTCAGGTCCAGCTTTCTTGAGGCATACGAAAGTCGTCAAATTTTTAGCGCAGCCTGCCGATGATGTTTCAAGGATCTCTGGAAATCCTTTTTCGAGGAGCAAAGGAAGATGCACGAAGAAGGATTGGTCTGAACACGTCTCGTACACGTGCATGACAAACTTGAATATGGGATATAACTGCACAGAAAAAAAATAATGGAGATCAGTGTTAACGCAAGGTTTACCAAGAAAAGGAAGTACCGCACGGAGACGAGATAATAGCTCTGAGAAAACTTCAACAGCATTTTGGGGGGCTACATTATCTACTAAATACCCCGTGCTGTGCAGTCGAATGAGTAACTTGAAACTATTGAGCACAAATCCTATGCTTACCGAATGGCAAAACCGATTAATGTTAGGTCGGTAGAGAACAGCGCTCGTTGTTTCATAGGCATCCGTTTGAGAGGGAGTAGTCTGCGAGTCTCGTCGATGACGGATCCCACAACCGTTGCAAGCTCAGCTTGTTCACCATCTGAGCCTCCTGGGGGGTTCAACTTGGTTGTCATCGAAGTTGTGCCAGAGATCACGCAGCGTGTTTACAGTCAGGTGATTCACTGGTAGTAAGTAGTACTGACCAGGCCGTTGAAGTACCTTATTATACCAAAACAATTGTGTACACGGTAGACACTACCAGGGTTCCTGGAACCTGAAACCCCTCGTCCACTTGACGAGGAAGTCAAGTTCAGTAGAAAAATCACTGTCGATGTCATGACTACGCCCCATGTGCAACGTATTTCATCGTCTCGAGCCTAGAAATGCTTTCGTTCCCATCCGCAACTGCTTCTGTCACGTTCTGGACAATGAAAATGATGACCACAGTTATACTCCACCAGACGGTGGATTGCCAGGCTCGTCGCAGGAACAGAGAAAGTACAGGGGCTACGGCTGCAACAGCATAACAAAGTGGATATGACAAGGGCCGAATGTCAACGTTAACAACTTGTAGTCGCAAAGTGGTCTTCATGTCATCCGGAAATGCAAGGAGGTAGATATTGGCATGCAATGACACCGATAGAAGAGCAAATATAGAAGGCAAAGGGATTGATGGCACGGGGTCTTGAACCGTCGAGGGAAAAATGGCAAGCAATGGGTTGCCATGAGAGGAATCCAAAATAGATGTAAGCTGCCTAGTGAATAACCCGGAGTATTTAGTTGAGTGTTGCAATGTCAAAGACCTAATACACACAGAATGATTGACAAGCTAATGATCACCCGTAAGAAAATGCCATAACGTCTGCTAGAAGCTGTATTAGCATGTCGTAGACTCTGCACGATTTCTTCCTGTTCTATTGATAATCCAGTCCATCAATATTCACTGCATTCCGCATATTGCCTGAACGAATTTGCAAACCTTGCTCATCCAATATATGTGTCTCTTCCTCAGCTCCTATATCATCGTCCGAATTTGTGAAAGGAAAGCGTCGTCGAAAAGTGTCCATCGAGGAAGATAGTGCCAGCTACAGCCTTGGCAATGGTAAGTCCATCTGTGTCACACTACTAGGAAGCCTTGAGCCCCGCAGTGACTCCAAGTCCTACTGTTGTACATTGTAATTTTGAGAGGAGATCGACAAACACCATGAACCTGTTCTGATGATCATCAATCATCGATCATCACGGGCAAATTGTAACTTTTTAGGTTTCAAAAATCAGATCTCACGGACGCAAGCGTCTGAATGCGAACGGACATGGCAACAGTCGTGGAAATCGGACAGTTTGACGACCCAGAAGAGCCACGACCTCGTGGAGAACATTCGTATATCGATACATCTAGCTTTGATTCAGACGATCTACCCTTACCAGAGGACTCGGATGATGGCGAAGATTCGTTGGATGATGAATACGATGACAATCGGGTAGAAGATGAAGACTGGGAAATAGCGGAACGTGGTATGCATTTTTTAAATATCTGATCATTGGTTAACTGAAGTTGGGTGAAAGATTTCACCAAGCAATACAATCGTCTTCGACAGCATGTTGCAGTGCGCACAGGAAACGCCCAGGGATCGTCTTCGTCGCTTCAGAAGTCAGTCTCCGTGGCGCCTCTTCCAGCCGTTAATCATCCTCGAAGCAATTCTGCTTCCGGACCAAACGGCTCTTCCAAAGATAATGACCAACTTACTGCTTTAGCAAAATACACGTCTAGGATTGTGAAAATTGATACGCCGTACGTAATGGGAGTAGGCGTCAATAGGAAAGGACCCAGCGCACATGCTAATGCAAAGGACAAGTCTGATCGTGCTACAAATGAACAAGTGTTAGATCCTAGAACCCGAATAATCCTGTTCAAGATGATCGGCCGCGGCCTCATCTACGAAATCAATGGTTGCGTTAGCACTGGTAAAGAGGTTCGTTGAATCCAGTTTCAGACTGCTCTGGCGCTGACATATTTTAAGGCAAACGTATATCATGCACTAACTCCAGAATCAACTCATTTGGCCCTCAAAATTTATAAGACCTCAATACTCGTTTTTAAAGATCGCGACAAATATGTTACAGGAGAGTATAGATTTCGACGAGGGTATAGTCGACGAAATCCCCGTAAAATGGTGCGCCTCTGGGCAGAGAAGGAAATGCGTAACCTAAAGAGACTTATATCTGCTGGGATTCGCTGTCCCGAGCCAATGGAGGTCAGAGAAAATGTTCTTGTCATGAGTTTTGTTGGGGACAAAGAGGGCTGGTGCGTCCCCTCTGCGAGAGTATGGTGTTGTCGCATCGATAATCAGTCAATAGGGCATCTCCCCGCCTTAAAGATGCTCAACTATCTACTTCTGAATGCGCCGGCCTATATGAAGAGCTGGTCTTGGTCATGTGCATGATGTTTCATCAGTGCAAACTTGTGCACGCCGACCTTTCCGAATATAATATACTCTACCACGAAGGCCATTTATGGATCATCGACGTTTCCCAGAGCGTGGAACACGACCATCCTTCTGCATTCGATTTTCTGCGGAACGATATCAAAAATGTTGAGGAGTTTTTTGGAAGATTAGGCGTCAAATGTTTGGGTCTTAGAAGATGCTTTGAATTTGTCACTTTCGATGGCAACGGAGACGAGACACTACTGAAGAAATGGTTGGCAGAGGAGGAACTGCAGCCTCCATCAGATGGCGACGACATCCAGGGGAGTGGTCCCCAGCATGAGGACTCTGTCTTTCTCCAATCATTCATACCCCGGACCCTAAATGAAGTCTTCGACCCAGAAAGAGATGTCGCCAAGCTCACGCGTGGCGAAGGTGATGGACTCATCTACGCCAAAACAATCGGCCTCGTAACGGCGTCTGACAACATCGAAGATGACCAGGACGGAACAAAAGAAATTGAACCACCGGTTTCTGATGTCGCTGAGACCAGCAAAAACGATCCCGACAGCGACGGTCATAGCAGCTGTGGCAGTCAGGATGACAGCGACGAGGAATGTGAGTCGGCTGACGCATTCATCGAACGCAAGCCTCGAGGTCATCGACATGAAGATCGAGAAGCAAAAAAGGTATATCGGATTTCGTCCCATCTTCTTTGTATTAATATCTCCTTCAGGAAAGAAAGAAAGCCACAAAGGAAGAAGCGAGAGAGAAGCGAAAACACAAAATGCCCAAGGCCGAGAAGAAACGTATCGTGAAGAAGGGCAAAAGTTAGTGGAACAGGGTAGCCACTTGAACCTAAATTCGTTTAGATAGACTGTGCTACAGTAGATGACTCCTACTCACGACCCATGCGTGAAGTATGTATTTTACCGTAACCAAGACGCATAGCATAATGGAACGTCATGAATCCGTGACACATCCGTGGCTAGCATCCGTGACATTTTTGACGTACTTGTAAAGTGTACCCTGTGAGACCTTCAAGGGGGGAGCGGTCCACTTTGACCTTCGCGTCGCCAACTCTTCGGGTGAAACATGCAACTCAATGGTGTTCCTGACGGCATCTACGGAGATTATATCACCATCTTCAACAAGGGCGATAGGACCTCCGACTTGTGCTTCTGGAACAACATGCCCAATACAGAAACCGTGAGATCTGTAAAAGCAGGTTTGATAAGGCCATTGCACGAGGATAGTCACGTACCCCCCGCTGAATCGCCCATCTGTCAGACATGCGACGTCCAGTCCGAGGCCAGCACCCATAATTAAACTCGTCGGTTTTAGCATTTCAGGCATGCCTGTTGAGATAAATTTAAACTATACGTAGTTTAAATGGGGCGACTTACCGGGACCTCCTTTAGGGCCTAAGTAGCGGAGAATGACAACTGTCTTCTCCCCTTTCTTTATTGATCCACTCTCAACAGCCTTGACAAAGTCATCCTCAGAGTCAAATGCCCTAGCCTTTCCTGTGAAACTTAATCCCTCCTTTCCTGTGATCTTAGCAACAGCGCCGCCGGGGGCTAGATTGCCTTTGAGGATCCTAACAGATCATTAACTCCACAGAACAATACGTGCATGATAAAGATCAACCCACCTGATGTGGCCCGTTGATTTGATGGGTTGATCTAAGGGTCGAATAACGTCTTGTGTAGAATCTAATTCGCCAAACTTATGGGTCCACCGTTCTAAATTTTCACCCAGCGAATGGCCAGTTACAGTCATGATATTGCCATCGATCAGTTTGTGTTTTAGTAGGAAAGCAAGAACCTCTGCAAAAAATCGAAGTCTGTCAGCGATTCAACCAAAATTACGCAGATAACTCACTTGGTATGCCTCCAATTTTGAAAACATCTTCCATCACATATTTTCCACTTGGCTTGATATCCGCGAGGAAGGGAATGCGATCCGAAACGTTCTGGAAGTCATCGATGTCCAGCTTTATACCCACTGAGTGGGCCACTGCTATCAAATGCAACACAGCGTTTGTTGAACCGCCCAAGATCATTGTTAAAACCTGCAAAACGTTGTAGCAGACTGGTAGACAACAATTACAACTTCGAACGAACCATGGCATTTTCAAATGCAGACCGGGTCATGATATCCCGAGGAAGGATATTCTTAGCAAGAAGGTCTCGCATAGCAGGACCGGCGGTGGCACATTCCAAGTGTTTCTCGCGCGATTCAGCCGGGAAAGATGACGAACCAGGCAGAGTCATCCCCATAGCCTCTGCGGCACTTGCCATGGTATTCGCGGTGTACATCTTCGTAACCATTTTAAAACGTCACGGGTGAGGTATTGTGAACGTCACTTACGCCTCCACATGCTCCGGGACCTGGACAGGCATGTCGAACAGTATTATAACGCTCGCGCTCGGCTTTTTCCGTCTTGCCATCCTGTAAGAACTTCCCGTACGATTGAAAAGCGGACACAATGTCCAACTGTGGCAATCCTTCACACGATCCCGCACGAGTCGTACCTCCGTACACCATGAGACCAGGTCGATTTAAGCGTCCAACTGTGTGGGAAGTATGCGTGAGTGGCGATTGAGGGATAAGGGCATTGGAGCTGACGGGCCATCAGAACACCTGGCATATTCTTGTCGCATCCAGGAACAACGACCATTCCGTCCAGATGGTGCCCTCCAGCAGCAGTCTCAACTTGGTCCGCGATCAGATCTCGCGACTGCAAAGAGTATGACATCCCGCGTGTTCCCATACTTATGCCGTCGCTGACTCCAACGGTACCAAATTGATATCCTATGAGCCCTGCTTGGGAGAGGGAGGCTTTGATTTCTTGTCCGAGCCCGAGCAGGTGTCTGTTACATCTGAAATGTACAGTTAGAGAAGTATGACAAGCTGTTTACACGAAGTTAT
Organism: Tricholoma sp. MG99; assembly: GCA_003521275.1. Classification (NCBI taxonomy): domain Eukaryota; kingdom Fungi; phylum Basidiomycota; class Agaricomycetes; order Agaricales; family Tricholomataceae; genus Tricholoma; species Tricholoma sp. MG99. Next base: position 44,209 of record QOVE01002336.1, read on the forward strand.
TACGGATTTCCTTCATACCTATATACGCATCAAACTAGGATGAGGTGGGGTTAGAGTAAACTCACCAAACACTAGCAACTCCCACCATGGCCTTGTTGAAATCGTCATCGGATGCAATTCCGTCTGTGGCATACAACATCGCCTGGGTAATCGCAATCAACTGGAAAGAAGAAAGATATTTGAACGCGTCTCTCTACCTGACTTGCCCCCTGGTCTTTAGGCTGTGTCACTATCCTGCTGTATCGGTTCATGACGGGTTTTTCGAGCCATGATCGAGTGGTACAAAAGGCTCTCGCTAGAATTAGCGAACGCCTTTTGATAAGGGACTTTGACATTGAGCTGATCGTATAGTTTTGTTCGTAGTCCGTAGAACAACTCCAACTTTAGGTAAAAAAAAAAGAAGCGATCAGCCGCTTATGTCAGCTACACCGAACCTGAACTCACTAATACTTAGTATACTAGTAAGCTGGCATGCGCAGTTTTTCAGCTTTCCCCGTACGATGTGAGAAACATGAAAGAGGAACCTCCTGTTCAGAGGATTCAATATACGTGCAGGTTGCAACAGCACCTTTATGAACGCAACGAGTCAAAGGACTTGATGAAGCATGGTTGTATAAAGTTAATATATGGGGTACCGGCTCCCCGGGTCACTAAGACCATATATGGTAGCGATCCTCCTTAGGACAATAGGGGGGATGAACGGATAATCCACTAATTGCCAAAGAAAAAATCGATCGTGTTTCAGTTCCTGGTTCATGCCTAAAATTTTTGAGGCCCCGCTGCCCATAAGTCGTATATGTTGAGTCTGGGAGCAGATTTTCACAACGGAGACGGTGGTCAATGAATAGGCGTGAGCAGCCTCGGAGGTATTGACTCGGGATCTTCAAGTTCTTGGTATCATCCATTCAATCTATTCCAACTTGCTCCGCGACGTGAATCGTGTCCGTCCACGCACTTGAATAAGCCTTACCCTGAATTGGCATTTTATTCGCGGAAGTGAATGGGCTCCATCTTCAACTTTGAAGTCCTCTCGGTCATATTCCGTCATCTCAAACAAGTCGCTCTCTAAAACTCTATCCTTTACATTTCCATTGTCGAGGGGTGGTTCGCCATTATGGAGAGGCACAGAGAGTCGCGACAGAGCTCCCTACCAAGCAGCCTGATTCCTCATCTTTACACTGGACCGCAGGGGGAAGCCGACACTTCAGACACGACCTCATTTGGAGTAATCCTTCCACTGCCAGCTTCAGCAGTGATAAACGAGGGAACGAGCTCGACAGAGCGCGCCTCTTCACTCACTCTACCACCCTTGGTTCCGCCTTTTCCGGCCTCTTCGACGCGGGAGGGCTCCCGTCACAGCCCACAATATTCAACCTATGGCTCCATATCTCCAGTGTCAACAGAGCACTTAATGAGTACGAGAGCACCCAGTCCTGCAGAGCGGTCAAACCCTGCGGCCATTGCCCGTTCTTTGGCTTCACTTTCCATCCCACCACATCACGGATACAACCCGATATACAGCGATCCCATGTACCACGCGCCTCGGCCACAAACCTATTCCCACAGGCCTAGTAGCACATACTCTCTACCTGTGCCACAGGACATCGGTTTATATCGCGGGGGTTGGCGAGAGGGAGAAGCCGGACCCTCATCCCTTGTATATCCCACTGGTCGTTCCGAACAAAGAAGCCGGGGGTCTAGTCAGCCAGCAGAGCGCACGTTGGACTTGGATACATCCGAGACATATCATATTGGTGAGAGTCGTTTCAGAAGGGACCATCGACCTGTAGGGGAGGGACGTCACGAAAGGACCCGGAGTGCAATTCTACGTACGTTCTACACGCTAGCCTCTGCTTTCAATTACCAATGGGGATTGATTTTATTTGACTTTTTGAAGCCGAGTTCATATATGACACGCAATCAGAACATTTTCACGCAACATCGAGGCATATTCCGAACGTTGGGTCCGAGATGTCGTCTCCCTACCTTCCCGGTGGAACTTCACGTAGTCCCTACACTCTGCGATCAGCTGGTTCATCGGACGCCCACTCACCGAGTCCTTTCACAGAAGTGACTGGCGAACCACAGGCAGACGATGACGTTGGCGATGATTTTAGCTCACGACAAAAGGGGAAGAAGCGACGGCGAGACTCAGACCCGGGGGAGGATAGTTCGAGAAAGAACCAAAACCCACGAAAAACAGCAGTTGCATGCAACTTTTGTCGAGGTGAAAGTCATTGATATGTTTGCCATTATCGCTCTTATACCAATTACGTAGGTCGGAAGCTTCGGTGCAACGGTGCCAAACCATCGTGCCAGAACTGTACGGTGCGCAAGTTTCAGTGCGAATACGTGCCAGTTCAGAGACGCCGAGGCCCTGGGAAGGCTCCAAAGGGGACAAAATCGAAGAAAGGGCCGAACGCCAGTCGGTCGCAACCTTCGACCACGCTACCCCCGATTGATAACTTATCATCACGTTCTAACCTGGAGACACGCCCTCCGGAGTATTTACCACAAACGTCAGTGATATCGGTGGACAACTTCTCGTTTCAACCCCCAGATCCATCACCACGGTACCCTCGATCTGGTGGACGTGCCTCACATTCAGTACCAGTGGGTCCCGAAGCCGAGCCGGACACAGATAAAGAGTATTGAGGCGATCAATATACTTCGGAAGAAAATGTTTTGATGGCCAGAGATGGAGGCGATGTCCGCATCAACACCCTTACTTGATTCGGCGAGGTGCCTTCGCATCACCCCCACATTCATTTGCTAGTTTGTCCACCAATGACAGATCCTCCCTGGATCCTCCCGTGTGGTTCTCCTGTTGCTATCCAATCTTTTCTTAGGTTTCATACATGCGCACTGCGGGCGCTTGCCTACCGCGCTCCCACGAGCAGCTTTACCCTAATGCCAGTGGTTTCTTTCATATTACACCATACACCCATAATCTTTTAGTATCCTATATTCATAACTACACCAGCGATGTAATCAGTAGTGTAGTTGACTGACGGCGATCACAATAATTAATCAACACCAAAACCGAATTTTTATTTGCACCTTGGTTTGTTCCGATTGGCTCGGTGGGAATTAGGTTAGTGTCGGTTCTGGCCATCAAGCTTTTCGAAATCACCGCGCTTGCCCTGCGTGCGGGCAATCCCTGGCAGTCCTGTTCTCTCCGCTCTGGCGTTCGCCGTTCGTTGACGATTCTCCGTCATGAACTCGTCAGACCAACGCATCCGTCACGAAGAGGATGATCGCGGCCCTGCACCTACGGGTGCGCCGTATTCCACCCACAAGCCCCTTGTCGGAACCGGTCATGATGCCCCGGGTAACCACTCTGCAGTATCAACCGCCAACACCGTCCTCTAACTGTGCTCTATGTCTTTCGTCCCCATCAGACAACCCGCGGTCAGACTTCACTTTACTTGTCGCTGGATGCCGAGGAGGTGAGTTCTAGAATATCTCATGCTCGATGCTGTGTCCAATATTCTAACGCCCGGAATAGGGAAAACATCTTTCCTCCGCCTTTTACTAGATACAAGTACCATCTCACCGGCGACTACCAAGGACCAGCTAGCCTCTGTTGCCAAGTTTGTACAAGGGTGCAGTAGTCACACCTCGTATATCAGGGCGGCATCCGTAGAAATCGAGGTCGACATCGACGGGACGGGCGGCTCACGACAGCTAGGTCTCACTCTAATCGATACTCCTTCCTTAGACTTCAAAGATGAACCGGGCACCGAGCGCTTGCTGTCGGAGACTCTGCGGCATATTGACACTCGTCTTGCGGAAGGTGTCGAAAATGTAAGTGGTCCAGTCTATAGGGGTGTCATACACCTTTTCATGACAGTTCAGGATTGGAAAGCTCAACAACATGGCGACCGTTATGTTCACCTGTAAGCTTTAGGCTTCAAGTGTCCCTGTGCTTTATTTACTTCGGGCTGTAGGTGTATATATTTTCTAGATCCAGACGAAATTGTGCCTCCGTCTGTCCCAGGACCACCTGCACCTTTGGTTCCAAGAGCACGTACTGGTAGTTTCTCACATACGGAAAAGGAACCGGTAATTCTAGAACCGCCCTTAACAACCAATCCCCTATTGCTCAGACCAACCTTGCCTGCGGTGGAGATCAACACTATTCGCCGGCTATCGACCCGAGTCAATGTACTTCCTGTCGTTGCGCGAGGCGATGTCTTATCCAATGACCGTCTTGCCGCTATCAAGCTGGCTATTCGTCGAGACCTGGCTGAAGCAGGGATAGGTTTCGGTATTTTTGATATGGATAGCTCATACCAGCAACTTCCTCAAGATGATGTCTCTTCGGCGAAGAATGGAGAATCGTCGAATGGCTACGTCGGCAACGCAAATGGTTCATCTTCATCGGCTAACAATACCCCACCCACTTCTCCCGTCTCTCCTGCCCTCCTGCGTCTTCCCTATGCGCTCATTTCACCTGACATGTATTCTCACAGTGACGGCGTCGCTCGTATAACGCCCTCTCGTCACGAACTAGTTCAACAATACACTCCTTCACCCAATTATTCTGTGGTCTCTAAAATTCAACGAGGAAAATTCACACGCAGTTACAGGTGGGGTTCCCTTGACGTTCTAGATCCGAACCATAGCGATTTCTTGACTCTTCGTGCTGCAATATTCCACCATATGGAGGTGAGGTCGTAATTTAACTTTCCCCATGTTGTGCTAACGGCATGAAATCAGACCCTTCAAAAATATACGAGAGACTATCTGTTTGATAAGTTTCGGAATGAATACATCCATCTCCAGCAACGCCCATCTTCCCGTCACTCGATTCCACATCATGTTTCACAAGGAGTCCCTCAAATCGGCCCCGTTCCTCACAGTTCAAGACCTATCTTGGCCATTGATACAGCTCCACACGGAGGCGCACATCGTCATCCTCCAATCTCTGTTCCTCGTGACATGTACGGCGGATCTGGGCCGGTGACTCGGCCACTCTCAGATAGCATGGCCTCGGGTGGTTCTACTCGAGGCCCAACATCTAGTTGGTCTCCACACCTCACCTGCGTCAATATCACTGATCTGGCCTATTCAGGATCCAATAAACCCCGCACCAAGAAGATTACTGTGGCGTGTAATTTTTGCCGGTGTGAGTGATGATGGTCTTTGTGCTATTCATAATTTCAATCGTTCTCCTACACAGCGAGGAAGCTCAAATGTGACGGCGGCCGCCCTGCTTGCAGCCAGTGTGTAAAGCGTTCTAATCCCTGCGACTATATGCCGCAGAATAAACGGCGTGGAACTGCACGACAGCGAAAGGGCGACGAGAGTGATAGTGATAGCGCCGAAGAGAGGTCTGCTGAAATGGACGAACCTTCCGCTTCTCCAGACATCCCATCTCAGCCCCTGTCAAGAAGAAGTTCCAACGTAGACAAACTCAATCGCGAAGGCTTCGCTCCACTTCCTCAAATTTCACTGCCAAATGAACAAAGAGAAGATGTTCTTGGCCCCCCATCTTCTTCTCGCTCCAAATCTTCTCACCATGTGAGCGAATCGCGTACCCTATTTCCCGACAATGAATTACCCCATATTGCTACACTTTCGTTACCTGAGCACTCTCCTTCCACTCCAGTTCCTATGTCTGCTCCATCACTCCCTCCCATTCGGCCAGCTTCTGAGCAACAAGCTGCTCAAAGGAAGCGGGCAGCCACGGTCCCGGGAAAAAATGCCCGCCAATCCACCAACTCAGGACCAAAAGTTGTTGCTTGTAATCTTTGCCGAGGTTAGCTGTTTATAAATACTGTTCCGTGTGCATATATTTACATTTTTCCTTGTAGCTCGCAAGACAAAATGTGATGGTGCTCATCCAGCGTGCGCCAGCTGTGCTCGCAGGTCTCTCCCTTGCAGCTATATTCACGACTCTGCAATACCCACCACACC
>QOVE01002343.1:0-10458 GCA_003521275.1 Tricholoma sp. MG99
TCCCTGATTTCAAGGTTGACAAAAATAGTTTTGTTGGCATGAAATGAGTTGAGAGCAGCTTGCATATTGGAGAGTGTTTCCTCGCTGTGTTCAGGATATCATGCAAGATAGAGAAAGTCGAGAAATGTGTGAAGGCCTGCAACAAGTCTTCTGCTATCCATGCCATTTGGCAATGGCAGGTCAATGATCAATCCAAGCAAGAATCGTGACATCTCCCCATGCTCTTGTTTCATGACTCATGTCAAGGTGCTAATTCCCTTTATGAAAACCCGGATATTGTAATTTGGAGGTAGTCAGCAACATCATGCATCAATTTCAATGGCTCCATATGCAGAGATTATCCATGACTTGAGATGCTTCAGAATGCCTTGGTAAAGCTGATGAAGTATATCTGGGGTTATCGCTTGAAAGATATTGGAATATGGAAGCTTTTCCCAGAAAGGCTGGAACACAGGTTTAATACCAGCCTCCTTGCAAGCCTGACAGAAGGATGGTATGTCATTGATGAGAGACAAGGCATCAAGAATCTGTTCCAGATCTTGGAATGGATAGATATTCTCACTTTCCTCTCAAAAGCTGGAACACAGGTTTAATACCAGCCTCCTTGCAAGCCTGATGGAAGGATGGTATGTCATTGATGAGAGACAAGGCATCAAGAATCTGTTCTAGATCTTGGAATGGATAGATATTCTCACTTTCCTCTCCCACTTTGCATCTCGGGATTGGACACTTTGGACACTCTCCATGTTTGCAGCAGCATACAAGAACTTGCTCAGGGTAATTGCAAATGTAGCATGCCAAAATAGGATGACAGCAATAAGACACTCCTTCTCCTGTAACGAAGACTTTCCCCAAAGTACCAACTTCTTGTAATGGGGCAGTAATGATATCCATTGCAAGACTCGGACAACGCCTTTGCTTGGCATGATTTGTGATATGCTTGAGATTTGTGGTGGGGAGATATCCAAGGAGGACATATACATGACAGGAAGGTTTACAACGGATCTCCTTAGGTATATTTCCAATTGTAAGATACACAGGATAAGCACTTTTGTTACAAAAGATTGTCACTTACATCTTGTCAGTAGATATCAGAAGTGGGACAATTGTTCCTCCAGGCAATTCTTTATTGAGCAAAATCTAACTTAATGATTCAGGCAAACAATTGGCAAAGGTTATTATAATATAAACCTGAGTTGACCACCACCAATTTGCCGTATGCATTTCACCAAACCTTCGTATTGTCTTATCTGGATCTAGATAATGGCACTCCAGTGCAGTCTTCAAGTGTTGTGAGAATTCAGGGTCCCCCAAAAAGACCACAGACACATGCTATGACATCTTGGAAATAAACATCAAATACCTGACCATCAACAACTACTTCTTGGCATTTGAATGGTGGATGACTAGGCAGCTTCTTATTGATGATGTTGTTGAGCTCTTGAGTATTGGAGTAAGAGAGGTCCAGTTTCTCGATGATCTTATCACACTTCCTTCTCAGCACAGCCATTCGAGAATCACATAAAAAAAATGTACACCTGGTATTTTGAGCAATTCTGAAAACACTGTTGAACTTGGCCCTCGAAGTTTTGCCCAGAGAGCAACTCCCCAGTCGATCTCCAATGAGAATGGAGCATATGGGTTTGTGCTTTCCCCTAGCTTCGCTTGGTAGATGTTGATTGTTGATTGTTGATTGTTGATGGGTTTCAGAGTCATTGGAACGCATGGGGGTGCCAGCTAATGGATTTGAGTAACACATGATATAGGGCTCTGTATGAGCAAGGCGGTGGTATGGATTTGAGTGTAATGTGATAGGATTGTAATCATCCACATCCGAGAGCACCATAGCTAGTGAAGAAGACCGAGAGCTGGGAGTGGAACCAGAAGGAGATGGGGTAAAAACAAGCAGAGGGGATCCTACCAGAGGAGCAGCCAGGGAAGGAAGTGGCAAAGTTGCATCCCAGCGATAGTCAGGGATCACCGGTGATGACAGCTGCGATGACCAGCTGCTATTGATAAGTCCTGGCTCCCAGCCTTGTTCACACTCAAGGGCAGCTGTGGCATTGTCAAGCTCATCAAGCCTGTTGTGCTCCGAACCTAGTGTGTCTGCATCTGAGTCAGAGCCTGAGATATATCCACTATACCCAGGCTCCTGATCATTGACACTTGGATCTGCAGCAGGAGATTCATGACCCACATAGAGAGGGGAGAAAGCAAATGGCTGCGGACCCCAGTCATCATCAGCATAAGCCTTGTATTCTCCAAAATAGTCGCCTTGAGGTTCAGTCAGTATTTCTTCATCTGAGGATGATTCGAAGCTGAGCTTCTCCACGAGGCCAAGCTCGAGGTCAGATTCAGACAGTTCACTGGCACTTGACATGTAAAGACCTTGACATTGTGTCCTTGTGGTCTGGCGCGCAAGTGAGACTGGAGGCCAGCTTCAGTTCAGAACATTCCACAGCAGCCTGGGAAGCGAAACAACTCAGACATTGATGGGAGAGAAAGAGTCAAGGTACAAGGAAATAGAATATCAAATTCTCAGCCTGCATAAATAATAGCTCAAGTCACACAGCCTCTTTGCTGAATGACCCATTCCCAACACACCTTGCAAATAATCCCCACTCCTGTAAACTATAGCCCAATCTCACCAATATTGCTACCCTCAGTTCTCAACATGCTGTGGTAGCTTGTGCAATGGGACAACTCGGACATTGGGGGGGAAAGTGCTAGAATATCAAATTGTCAGATGCGGCTGCATAAACTTGAATAAATAGTGCAGACAAAATCATGCTCACCTGACTGTTGAACTTGAACCATCTCAATGTTCCTGCCCCATCCTCACCTTGTGAGGTGTTCCCACTCTTCCCAACACTAACACAATCCCACCTGGCCACAGCTCCCAATATCCATACCTGTGCCCATGAATCCAACCACTCAGAGCAATGCATCAACAGAAATGATGTGTAGTAATGCCAAACATGGTGCTGGCCTTGAGAAGCTTCTGATGCAGGATGATACTGATCTCCGCATGGATAAGAAGCATCTCCAGGACAAGAGTCCCGACTCTGATCAACCAAGTAAGTCAGCTGAGTTCAAATAGTGAATGACATTGATGTGTTGTGTTGAGAGGAACACACCGCGAAAATAAAATGCATCAATGAAAAGGGTAAGTGGCCATGAGGAGCATAGTTCATCTCTCTTCTGATTGTGAACTTGAAACAGGGTGGTATGAAGCAGAGCAGAGACAAAGACTGAGTGAGACTGAAGGCAAGAAAGGTAAGTGAGCCTTCACAGCACCGAAATAATACTAAATACAACCAGAGGACATCCATATAAAGACACCAGCCCGAAAGCCAACCCGTGCCAGTACTAGGGGCGGCACTAAATCTCAGACTCAAGCAAGTGTCATCCGAGTCACAGAGGATGAACTTGATGATAGCAGCCTGCCAGTTGAATCTGAAGACAGCGAAAAGGATGGTGAATTCAAGGATGAAGATGGGGAAGATGAGGAGGAGGATGAGGATGATGAGGATGTGGAGGATGAAGAGAATGATGAAGATGGGGAAGATGATGATCTGCAAAACAAGGTAAACTTTGATTGCGAGGTCAATAATTGGATGGGTGCTTACCAAATGTCCTCTCATCCTAGTGAGTTGTTGCCATCTCCACGAAATCAAAGGGAAAGATTTTAAAAGTGAGCAAGGGAGGTAAGAAAGTAGTGGGGCAAAAGATAATCAACAAAGTCACATGTAAGTTTGTCATATACTGTCACATAGTCACATGTAATCGTTGTGATTTTCGACAGTGCCTGTCTCAGAGGAGCTCCAGATCACTTTTGTCCCTCCACATGTTGAAGGAAAGAAAGACAAGCTTAAGGTATATGTCAAGTTCATCTTAATATCTTCATGAAATGGACTCAGAACACAGACACCTTCAAGCAACTTGGCAAATATTCAAGCTCAGGGTAAAGTAAACTTGAAGTATGAAGATGAGGTTGGTTTTCATGAAATCGTCATTGAATCACATGTGATCCTGGTGCTCCATTAGAAGATTGACCTTGGATGGGACATCCAGCTTACCAAGATTAAGGCAGAAAAGTTCGCTGTAAGTTGCACGCAGTGTCCATACTAGTTACTGTCAGCTGCTGATGTACTTGAAGCCCAAGAACCTGAACGAAGGTTACGCAGAAGAAACATGGCTTGTTTTTCCACTGAAGAATGGTCTCATCTCAAAGTCAAAGCAGTCTGAAGACATCCAAACCTTATTAGACCATGGCATTGACAATCTCATCAGCCTGAACCTATTCCTGGATGGCATGCCACCTGACTCGAAAAATCAGTGTTTCAAGGCCATTCTTGAACCATGCGATGATCTGGGCCTCAAAAAGATCAAAGAACAAATCAAAAAAGATTGATACTATCTTCGTTGCCTCACTGATTATGTATGTGTTCTATCATCAACTTGTGTTTCTCCTGATGTCACTGTTTACAGTGCTTCAATCGTCTCAGCCACTTGCACTGGAATTTCAAGGAGGCTGCCATGAAGTTCATGATTGATGGCAACTTCTTCCACAGAATCAAGTCAATGAATACCATGGATAAGGCTGAGCTTATCAGGAAGCTGGTGCCAAAACTTACTGACAACTTGGAGTATGTATTTCCTCTCGAGGTACGTGTCTTGTTCATACTCCACCATTAGCAATGATCATCAAAACATGTTTTCAGTTCAATGATCCTGACAATCCAACAAGTTTCACACATGTCAAGAATCAGCCATATGGTCAGGCCGCCATTGTATCTGTTCTCCGCTTGGTCATTTTTGTGAAAGGGAAAAGTTCACTAGCCATCACCTTCACGCAATACTTCAGAAGCAGCCTAGATGATAATGATGAGTAGTGTTTGAAAGTCCGGTCTATATGACCGCAAAAAGACCGGCAACCGAACCAGACTGCAACTAGTCCTACATAGACCGTGGTTGCAGTCCATGCCAGTTCAAAAATGGTCCGGTTGTCAGTTCATCTCACTTGTAGATTAGTAGTTGAACCACAAAAGACCAGTCTAAACCAGTCTAGAACTGGACTGTCGGTCTATCCCAAATGTGTTGTAAAAAAATAGTCAGCCCCTCATGTCAGCATGAGGGGCAGGTTGTTTTCTTGCAAAATTTCTAAACAATAGTCCGCCCCTCATATGTAGAGTTTTAAAGTCCAGTTCAGTTCAGTCTTTTTACTTTTTTTGGCTGAACCACAGACCGATCCAGTCCTATATTATTTAGCTATCTATCGAACCGCAGACCAGACTGCTCTGGACTGGTCCAGAGCAGTCCATTAGCAGTCCGTCAACCGGTTCAGACCGGTCCTACAAGCTATGTATGTAGTGTACATGTAAATAATATACATACTAATTTAAAAAATTAAAAGTAGCACCCCCACCCCATGAGCAGTGGCTCACGAGGCTGGAGGCGGGTGCATTTCAGGTGAGGAAGGAGGGCCCAGGGGTTGTTTGTATATATGAAATGTGATCAGTAAATTTTTAAAAAGAAAAAGCCCCCTCTCGCATTCTGAGCAAGTGAGGGACAGGTGTTGGGTTGTTAGCAGCTTGTGTTGGTGTTGGTGTTGGCAGTGGCAGTGGTCATGGGGTTGTTGGCGGCATTGGGTTTGTTGGCGGTGTTGCAGTTGGTGTTGGTGTTGGCGGTGGTCGTGGGGTTGTTGGCGGTGTTGGGTTTGTCAGTGTTGGCATTGGCGGTGGTTATGGGGCTGTTCGCAGCATTGGGTTTATTATGCTCATGGTTTCACTTGCATCATTACCCATCATTAGCAGTAAAATAGTTCCTAAAAAACAAAGCAATGTATTTAATTAGTTGAATAAAAAGAACAAAACAACAAAAAACTTACATAGAGCCCAAACAATGCAGTCGTCATTTGGGCCTGCACACCGCATTGGTCTAGAATGTGTTACTTGCGGCTGTTTGCGGCCATCGACAGCGGTGGTGGTGGTGACAAAGGTGTGGTGGCAGCAGTGGTGCAAGGAGGGAGAGAGATGGGGGCAACATGTGGTGGTGGTGGTGGTGAAGGGTGGAAGCACAAACAATAAAATTAAAAAGTTGCACCACCTGAACCTGACACATGACATTGTTGGCATGTTTGTTTACTGTAAACAATTGGATGCAAACAATACAAACATGCACAACTAGTGTACTGTATATAAACCCCAAGACTTCACAATTCTAATCCCTGGGGCCTCTGTCCCATAGTACATAAGTAGTGTAATATATAATAAAATTACATGCCATAGCCAGACTGTGAGTTTGATTCCCAACCAGTTCAAACTGGTCTGTCCCTGGTCCATGTCAAATTGAGAATTAGTTGGACCAAGGACTGGACCGCTTTGAGACTACCCCAAACTGGGACTGATGGTCCTGTCAGACCAGTTCAAAATTCAGTCTGGTCTGGTCTGGTCCTCAGTCCAAGGGACTGGACCTTCAAACTCTACTCATATGTCATGAGGGGCTGGTTGCTTTCTCATGATTTTTTATCAAAACAACCGCCCGCGCCCCATGTCACCATGAGGTGTGGGTTGTTTTCTTGTAATATTTTCCAAAAAAAAAAGAGTCTGCACCTCATGGTGACATGAGAGGTGGGCATTTTTCCTCATAATATGTTGTCACAGAAATACTCTGCACCTCATGGTGTCATGAGGTACAGTTGCAGGAAAGACTTGCAACCGGTCATCTATGGGCAACCGAACTGATCAAGACTGGTCCTAGTCGGTTCGGTTGTCAGTTGCCCCAAATTTCAGAAATGTATGGACCGGTCCAGTCTGCGGTTGCCCCTTCATAGCTCCAAAAGACCAGACCAGACCAGACTTTCAAACACTGACAATGAGAAAAAGATTCTGGTGCCGATGATGTGCCTTGTTGCAATTGCAGTGCGTATTTCACACACTATTTCTTGTTGTATTCATGAGAAATTGGTCTTCAGATATATGATGCGCTCCTCAACTGGTCCACTGGATAATATGTGGAGAAGAAATTTAAACCAGACAAAATGTGAATGCAGTATGACAAGAACCGCCACTTCCTCCAGGTCTTATTGAAGGACTTGGCTAAATACCACAAGATGATGGCAAATGTGTATGAATTAGCTCAGTGAGTCATTCCTTCCAGTTTCTAGCTCTTTTTGATGATGCTTCTCAGAAATATGCCGTGCCAAGCTCAAACTGCCCCAAGCGATAATTCAGATCTGCCTGATGTGGATATGGAGAATATGGCACTGTAGGGGGGCCAGGCTAGCCGCTAGACTCACAATCTATGTAGCCCAATCAGTATGTAGTACTAGCAGCACCCCCAATGTGTGCAATTCCAAATATAATGGCCTTTTATTCAACTGTTATTGTGTGATTATGGCCAAATTATGGATCAATTATAGCACTTTTCTGTGGAACCTGCTATAATGACATATAATTATAGAAATCATATAATATCATATAATTATACCCTTTTTATATTATAATTATGGGATTGGGTTTTTCCTGATGTTGTTGACATCCATTTGAAATTTGATCCATGAGATGACATGTCCCAACTCTCACTCCCAGTCAAAATTGGGTCGGAGCTGAGCAAAAGTTAAGAGTAACTGCTGGTATTCCTCCAAAAATTTTCAATCCATTTCATTGCAAATTCACCACTCAAAATATAACACACCAGTTGCTACCATACAATCAATTGATGGGACGTGATATAATATCACATGACAAAGTGGAGATTCAAATAATAGAATCCAACCATTACAAAACTTCGTCATTCTCATGATGCTTTTCTGTGTGATTTACACTAGGGCGGCGCACCATCCATTATATGGCCACGGCTGTACACTATACAGTTACTAACGGTATATGGGTGACCCATATATTGTCCGTATGCATACCTTCTAGGATAGCCAACGGCATGGTACAGGTATCAAGATGGCTGTCTGACGGTAGATGGTATATACGGCCATCGAAAATCAAGAGAATGTGCCGATTTTGTGCCATTCAATCTGCACCTGTGATCCACCCTACGAGCAGTGGCTCGTAGGCATGGGGGTGGGTGCTGTGCCATTCAACATTCGTCATTGTGGAGACATGGCTCTTAGCACCTGGTCCACCCTGCAAGCAAGTGCTCGCAGTGGTGGGGGACAGGTGCTGGGGTGCTGTCTCCCTCTGCACCCTAGGGTGTGTATCACATTGTTCGGTGTTGTAGCACCCGTGATCCACCCTATGAGCAGAGGCTTGTAGGCATTGGGCAGGTGCTGGCCATGGGGGCAGTTCTGGGCTTGCAGGAGTTCAGGAAGGGGCCGTTAGCATGACATGGTGGGCATACCAAGGGTATCCTCTACACGACACCTGCCCTCATCCATCGAAGCCACTGTTCCCCCCAATTCCCCCTCCATGCCGCCTTTCGTTCATCATTCGTCATGTGGATGGGCATCGAGTGCCTGTTTTGTGGTCATCATGATATCATTACTGTAAAAAAATAGAGCAGAGCAGTTAGCTAGTATAATGAAACATAGTAACGAGAGCAGAACCGTCATACCCTTGTTGTAGGCACCACCATGATGTATGTCTGGGTATGCTCACCATGTGACTGGGCCTTTTGCAGGTCATAGACTAGTGTATAACATATGTTAGTAAAAATCAACAGTAATAACTTACTAACAAGCTTGCTGTTGTCAATGTCAGGTTCAAAGTTGTTCAACATCTTGTTGATTGTGGTTGAAACTCAACCAAATTTGTAAGCATTTCTATATTTGGGACTCAGTGTACTCATTGGCACAGTATAACCGTATGCACAGCCGTGACGGCCATCTTTTGACGGTCAATACGGCATAAATCTGTACTGTACACCATACCGTCAAGCCAAGGCTCAAGGTCGTGACGGTACAGGTGCCATAACCATCAGACGGCACCATGTAACCGTCAGCATACGGCACGGTGTGCAGCCCTAATTTACACTAGTGCAATATGCTCTGCCTGGGCCAGAACAAACCCTTTCATTATAAATTTTCCTGTGACTTTACATCTCCAATATTCTTCTTGAGACAAACCCACTTTGATTGAATTCTCCTCCACCAATGACATAACCACCTTTTTGTCAATACCTAAACAATTTCTGATTGAACCAATAACTGGACAAGCTATTCACCCTAATCAGGTTGACAAGATTGATCCCAATGTTATCTATGAAGTTGCAGGCTCTGGCCTCCCTTATTGTGAAAAGGATTGTTGAAGGAGCAAGTGTGGGATTTGGTCTTCGAGAGGAAGACTGCACAAGCTCCTTGCAACAGACAGTTATGGATCGGAGATTCGTAGGGAGATCCAACTTTGACTCAGGTATTTCATATGTTTGAAAGCAACCTAAACCATCATTGAAGGAGAATGTCTCCAGGCATGGGAAGGAGCAACATATCTGGGCAAGATCGCCCAAGGTCAGCCCCAAGACCTGATCCAATTCCAAAACGGTTACAGCATTGAAGATCAATGATAAGTTGGCAGGAATGGATTTAGCTTCAATATCGTATAGGAATAGCAAAGTGATCTCTAGCTGAGGACAGGCCATTGGTGCGACGATATAGTTGCCATGGATGAACAGCCTTCGAGTATACCTTGAAAATGATGAGCAAGTCACACAATTTGGGTAAGTGATGACCACTGCAAAGTATGTCTGCCAGAACGTAACGCCTGCACATTGGAAGCCATACCCTACAAACAAGGGAGCAAGATTTTAGGGCAGGAATGTCATCATGTAGCTGGTTGATGATTTCGTGGAACACATCCAAAGGAATTGGATGTGGTATTGACGGTAAAACAGAGAACATGGAGGTCAACTTGAATAGGTAGCAATAGAGGGGCTCAAAGAAAGCAGTGTCTATACCCTATAGTCTTACAACTTAGACCCATGACTCAAACATTGCCATTGGTCAGCATGGATGAGATCATAATTTGGTGTCGACATCCTAGAACTCAATGATTGAGCACTGGCAACACCACATCAAGTTAACCTCTTCATTGGTCATCGTTTGCCGTGCGGGAGTATCTCCCCTCCGGAAAAAAACCTCACCATGCCAGTCTCCCTATGAAAGCCTGACGCAGATGCAACCTGCCCTTTGCCATGCTCGGCACCAGCCTGCTGAGCATGCACATCCTGTTCAGGACATGTGGTGCTCCCCAGCTCAGCATGTGTCACCAGAAGGCCCATGTGTATCCCTCCCCCAAGTGTGGTGGAGGCGAGGAGGACAGGGCAAGTGCGAGTGGGGGCAGGGGTTGGCATGTGTGGTGGTGAGTGCGGAGAGTGTCATTGAGGATAAAATTGATAGTGCTGGTGGTTTGACAGCACTACAATGTAGAAAATTAAACTGAGATAATGTATATGTAAGAATAGAGAGAAATTGAACGTATGATCACCACAAATTCCTTGTTAGCTTCG
>QOVE01002357.1:6682-24302 GCA_003521275.1 Tricholoma sp. MG99
TGTTTTAAGGTCCGGTTAAGTCCGGTTTTTGACATCTAAATGGGGCAACTGCAACCATAACCGGTCCAGGACCAATCCACATATTGATGGACCGAAACCGAACCTCACAGGACTGGTCCATATCGGTCCATGGACCGAAAAAAACTGGTCCAAACTGGTTTTTTGTCGTAAAATTTGTTGTGCTAATACAACGTATATGTTTCTCAATAACTATTACCCAGACCATATAATCGTTATATAGGCACTTGGACATTGTAATTCCCCGGCGATTGGTCCAACTTTTAAGAGATTTCATCAACATCTGACTGAGATATGACCAAAGTGAAAGTACATTGTATTACATGTCGTAGTTTTTAGTTGTAGTTTGTAGTTTGTCATATGTAGTTACAACTTGTCGGGGCTGTTAAATGAATCAAATGCACATGGTAAAAATGTTTATGTATGTTATTCCTTTGCCTTGGATAATGTCCAATTGTGTCCAATATTTTTGTAGCACAAGGTATAAGCAGTACAATCACAACTACTCAAATCATGACAAAATACATATGACAAAATGTACTTGGTCATATCTCTCTCAGTTCTCAACCGTTTTTGATAGGGAGCAAAATTGATGGGATTATGTGTGCAAATGCGGGGGTATAGCACATGTGACATATATATTGGTTTAAACCGGTTTAGACCGGTTTTCATCGGTTTAATAATATTCTTTGAAGTGAAGAACTGGCAACTGGACTGCAGAAGACCGGTCCTATAAATAGCCCCCTGGTGAACTGGACTTTGGTTTGGTTTGGTTCAGTTTCGGTCTTTTTCCGGTTTGTAGGACTGGACCTTTAAACACTAATCACTGCCTCCTCCCAACCACCCTCTCTGCCAACATGCCCAATGCCCCCTTCACCTTGCTCTCTGGCAACCCCACGATCACCTCCTTCGCCTTGGCCAAATACACCTGCGCCAGCACACATGTCCGGTTTATCGTGTCTGATTGGTGGACTAGGTGTTTTTCCTGTGAGTGTAATGTTTGTGGAGTATAACATCAAGTATAACAATAACACAATGGAATGCATTCAGTAGTGAATGTGAAAAAAAAACATGTCCTACCGTCACTGTCACCTCTTAGGCTCCTCCCCTTCTGTCTTTGCTGTCGGTGCAGCCACCAAGTGTGACAGCAGCACAGGCACCTTTCACCTGGCTTTCCCACAAACCCAGCCTAATAATAGTGGGTGATCCCATCCCTGACCCACTATAATCATACTTGTTTCCATCAAAACTGTTAAGTGCGAGACAGGAAGATACGATATTTGAGACTGGAAACTCCGATGCGGAGATTCCAACTCCAAGGGGGCAGGACTCGGCTTCAACTTATAAGAAGTTGCGCCTCCCTCGCCAAGGTGTCCTATTTCAAGACAGAGAGATAAGAAATACTTGCGGAGTTCCGAGCAGAAGTTCTGACAAGACAGAGGATAGGAGTTCCAAAGAAATCACACAAGAGATGAGAGGAGTGGACTTGGTCGATATTAAACTGGAGAATACAAGTGAAAGTAACTAAGTATTTATACTGCGATATGAGGCGGTGTTTCCGATATAAGTATATGATACAGTATCAGTGCAATATCAAAGACACAGACCGTAGTCGTAAAACCTAACTACTTAATATGAGATCGTAAGACATGTGAGGAATCATAATAATGAGAGATGAAACAAATGATGTTTATAATTTGTTGGATACTGGAATGTCCAAGATGTCGAGATGTCGAGATGAAGTCGGGATGTCCGCAGAGCGGAATTTCCGAGGCTTGAGAAGTTACGGTCATAACAAAAACCCAACACCAGCATTATCTCTCTCCCCAGCTCACCTTTACACTTCAACAAGGTAAGTCTACATACTATGCTCACATAAGCATCACCTCAGGAATGTGTGGGACACCATCAGACACCTCCCGCCGCCAGTTCCCACCATGATCAACAACTGATCACTGTCTCCCATGGTTCATCAGCATGCACCACAGCTTCGGCTAATGTTGCGCTTGTCATTCCCGACAATGAGCAGGCTATTTCACCCTTTCCTGACCCTTTCCCTTTGCTTTTTTTGGTAGATAACACTTATGTATGTATATAGAGTGTTAATAAACAACTATTACTGCTTTTATAGCTATATCTAGCCCATATCAAGCAATCTTCCTGAGCTTGAGGAAGAGGAGGGATCTCTTCTCTTCATTGGAGAGTCCTACTGCATGTAAAGTGCTATATATTCATATATATTACTATAGACATGACTGTAAAGGGTGCTGCATGAGGTGGGAAGGGGTGAAATGTGGAGAAGTGACAGAGTGAGGGGAGGAGGTGCCACCTACTGGGCTTTAACACCTTCTATAGCTGAAATAAATGTATGTAAATGGTAGATGGATACATGTAGAGGTGGGGATTGATGTTGGGAGAGCTGTGGATAACGTGCTCTCTGTTAGTGCACCTGTATTGGGACATGCATGTTGAAAAAGAGTATAATGGTCCCAATTAACGACCTGATAGAACCCCTGAAGGCTCTACAGTTGTCAGTATAGACAGAAAAGAGGATATGTCCTCAGGAGGAGATATACTTGCCCTGTAAGATCTGTGGGGCCAAATTGTTTGCTTTCTTCGATTCCTAGGCCTAGTTGTGAAGTATAATGAGGGGCAGAAAAGTAGATAGCAGGGGGAAAGGTCCTGGCTCACCAGAGCATGGGTTCCCCATCAACAGAGATGACCTTTGCTCACCATAGATTACACACCTTTCCTATCATCCAAATTTTGTTTCAAGCAGTTGTACTAGTACATTACCCTCAATTTATAGCCTACATGTAATCCATATAGTCAATACTTCGTCCTAAAACGTAACATTTCCACCAACTCACCTAACCTCCTTGTTACTCCATGCCATCTCATGGGACTCACCAATGGCCTTATATACAATGGTACCAATGTATTAGGAGTAAATTTGACACTTTTGAACGGTTCATGATTCTATAGAAAAGAAGTGGAGAGTTAATGTACTGAGCTAGATGTCAGTCACTCACCCAAGGCCAACAGCACTTCATATTTTTAATGTAGTATTAAAAACAGTGCATAATAGGGTGTTATACAAGGTTCCCTTAAGCTAGAGACAGCCTACATAGCAGGAGAGGCTGTAGCATGCACCAGAGAGCAGGTTGAACCAAGTGTTCCCAAAAAGGCAATAACACAGAAATAGTTTGACATCAAGACAACGCACCATTAATCGGAGACCATGGGCAGATAGAGGGAAATTTATTCCATGGGAGGCAAAAGAGACGAGAGGAATTTGTCAGCAAATGGAGGGGATATGCTCAAGAGAGTGTTGATGAATGGTATGATCAGGAGTATGATCGGACACACCTCAAGATGCTCACCCGATCAATTACTGCAAAGTACCTTGCTTTGCCCATTACTCCCTCATTCTTCCATGGATTCCCTTGCAGTCAAATTTATTCCCATGCAAACCATAGCCCTCTATCTATCTCTGCCCTATAATCAATGGTGCATTGTTTCACTGCTGACATATTTCAAGATTATTACTATTTTTGGAACACCTGATTCAACCTGCTCTCTGGTGCATAGCTCGGCATCTCCTGCTATCTGAATGGTCTATTGCTGTAGGGAACACATATTACTACATTATTATATCGTTATACATCAGCAAACCCTGGAAATGGTCATAGAGACCATAGATGCCATAGATGCCATAGTGATTTGGTAGGTATTTGGTAGCAAACCTGTAGATATCATAGTGACAATAGGGCCCTTAGAACTTTGGTAGGAAATCCATATGTATGTGGTAGTCTATACATATTAATGATAACGGGAGTGCAACTTCAAAGCTGGCAGATTTATGAGACATTGGGCCTTCAGGGCATTGAATTCGACCTATGGGTGTAATAGAAGGTTTCGAAGAACATGTATCTCAATAGGAGTCAATACAAAATAGTAGCTTATGAGTGATACTAAGTGAGTATGAATCTGGTATATATTTGAGCATGTAAAATATATTAGACATGAGTACAAGAGTTGGTGTTGTCGATTTCAGCTTGTTCGGTGGGGTCGAGCCAGATCTTGTGTTTGCCGATGCTGGCGATGGTAACAGCGAGGCACCCGCATCCATGCGTGGGAGTGCACAGTGGTGGGCTTGCTGATGACACGACTATCCTTGATGAGTTGGTGTTGTGGATTTCAGCTTGTTCGGCGGGGTCGAGCCAGATCTTCTGTTTGCCAACACCGGCAATGATAACAGTGAGGCGCCCTCATCCGTGAGCGGGAGTGCACAGTGGTGGGCTTCCAGATTTTGCATTTGCCAACACTGGCGACACTGGCGGTGAGGCGCTTTTGTGACCATAGAGGATCACAAATTTTGTACATTCACATAGGACCGAGCATGTATTTTACTGATGCTAGAGGTATTATAGAAATGATGTGATAACACTTATTGCAGGGTGTTACTTGATACAAGGGTCTGCAGAATGAACTTAGCATTGCGACATAATAAGAAATGGCACATATGTGCTAGAAAACTTGGTACCTTGCCGCACAACTTTCTCAACAGCATCCAGAAAATCATGTTCTGACACCACTTTGCACTGTGCACAGATTGCGAACATACCCGCCTATGTTCATAAGATGTAAGGATATCAAACAGTGAGTAGAACAGGCTGACCTCCATAGCAACTGATCACAGCTCTGCACCTGTTGTGTTTGGACATAGTCGAGCAATCAGGTCAAATCGAATGTCCCTTTCTACACTCATGCTGTTGGCGCCCACAGAAAATTATGAAGGGTGAAGTCACACATATAAAAAATAACACACCTTCACACATGGATACATAATATATGCATGTGTCCTTCATTATCTGGGAATGAAAATTCCACCCTTCGACCTAGCCTTCTGGGCCAGAGTAGAGCAGGGTCAAGAGTATCGGGCCTGAGGATGAGAGTGAGAGATTCCATCAAACCGCACACCACCAATAGCATTGACTTCATCAAAAAATATGATGCATGCCTCCTTGCTCTGTGCCATTTCGAACAACTCTTGGACCATACGTGCCCCCTCGCCAACATATTTCTGCACCAGTTCCGAACCGATGACACAAATAAAGGTGGCATCTGTGCGATTAGCACCGGCACGAGCACATAGAGTTTTGCCAGTGCCTGGAGGACCAAAAAGAAGGATGCCTTTTGGAGGATCAATACCACTGGTGGGTTTGGGTGTGAGCTCATGTCGACATTGTGATTCAAGCCTCGACAAACCAAAAGCAAAGGAGTCTCCACAACTTCTCGAAGTTTTTCAATCTGCTCTTTGCACCCTCCAATATCCAAATACGTAACATTGGGCTTCTCCTCAACTTGCAGATGGTAATGGTGAGGCGCCTGTGTCCATGTGTGGGAGTGCACAGTGGTGGGCTTGATGATGACATGACCATCCTTGATGAGTTCTTGACATGAGTACGAGAGTCGGTGTTGCTGATTTAAGCTTGTTTGGCGGGGTTGTGCCAGATTTTGAGTTTGCTGATGCCAGAGATGCTAGTGGCGAGGCGCCCACATCTGTGCGTGGGAGTGCACAGTAGTGGGCTTGATGATGACATGACCATCCTTGAAGAGTTGGTGTTGCCGAGCTTGTTCAGTGGGGTTGAGCCAGATTTTGTGTTTGCCAACACTGACAATGCTGGCATCGAGGTGCCCACATCCGTGAGTGGGAGTGCACAGTGGTGGGCTTGATGATGATGCCATGACCATCCTTGATGAGTTGGTGTTGCCGATTTCAGCGTGTTCAGCAGGGTAGAGCCAGATCTTGTGTTTGCTGATGCCAGCGACGGTAACGGCAAGGTGCCTGCATCTGTGAGTGGGAGTGCACAGTGGTGGGCTTGATGATGACACAACCATCCTTGAAGAGTTGGTGCTGCTGATTTCAGCTTGTTTGGTAGGGTTGAGCCAGATTTTGTGTTTGTTGACGCTGGTGATGCTGGCGGCGAGGCGCTTTGGTGACAGTGGATTGACTAGGAGATAATAAAAGGCCAGAAGAGAGATGTGGCAGACATACCCATCATAGTTTGTGTTGGGCCTGAGAAATTTGAACGACTGAAAAACTTCAATGAAAAAAAGGAAAGTGCTCACCATCAACACATTGCTTTGCATATCATAAAGAACAATGGACATCGGGTCTCAGCTTCGAGTTGATGGTCTTGATGTGACTGCGTTCGCAAGACCCCAGACTTTGCCATGGCTCAATGGTTAACATGATAGAAAATGGCAAACCTATTCCTCACCACAAAGATTGCACTCTGAGTCTGGCCCCAGGCCATCTTATCATCAACGTGGTGCTGTGGATAAAGGCCCATGACTATTCAGAAAGATACAAAAATTATTTCAGTGCGTAAAAGAGCTCTTTTTCGAAATACTTATTCAACCAGAACTCCCAGCTAAACTCCAAGCTCGTTTCTTTATTGCTTGTTGGCATTTGCTCCAAAACGGGGGATGAGATCTAAGAGGGCTCGAAGTCATTCCAGTGGCACAACATCTCCAATGATCGCTCCATCACTCCGTTGAGAGTGTTTCAAGACATACATTCCTGTTGAATGGTCAGGGTACAATCCTT
This sequence comes from Tricholoma sp. MG99, assembly GCA_003521275.1. NCBI lineage: Eukaryota > Fungi > Basidiomycota > Agaricomycetes > Agaricales > Tricholomataceae > Tricholoma > Tricholoma sp. MG99. The sequence continues at coordinate 13,317 of QOVE01002357.1, forward strand.
TTTGAGTTGACGATGCTTGGACTGCAGGATTTAGCTGAGGTACGAAATTGAAACACCGAACATAGGTAAGAAATAAGTCTGTGCCAGGAGTAGATGGAAATTTTCTGGATGGAACAGCACAAAAAATAAGTTGTAGCTGGACAATATGATGCCCTGAACTGAAATAGTCAGTACAAATGAGATAAACGATAAACATGTTACAACCTTTGAGACCACTTTGCGGCCAAGATTTGCCATTGTCAGTATTGACGAGAACGACATCAGAATGACCAAAGGTCCAGGAGTCTGAGGGAGGAGATGCATTGATTGTTTGCAGTGGGAGGATGTGATAGGGTGGAAAATAAGAGCGGTTCTGCACTTGCACCTTTGTCCAGACTTGAAGACTATCAAATGGTAATGGAGAATTGGTATTACCAATCCTATAACCACCAATTTGAAAAAGATCATTATTGTTATTGGCCCGAGTCATGAAGTCTGCCAGAGAACCATGTAAATCCAGTAGATTGAATGTTTCCATGACAGCTTCGATGGTCATCGTTTTCATAGTTGGGTCTCTCGTTAAATGCAATGCAGTATTGCTCTGCACCACAGTTCTAAATGGCACTGGTGAATGAGGGTACAAGCCCTGTTGAAGAGCATCGGCAAGTTCAAAGTAGTTTGCATTTCGGTGGATAGTTCCAGTGACAGGGGTGGTTGGCTGAATGTGTGTTAAGAGTGCTGCTGTCGTACTGATGATGGAAAGGTCTTCTGGTTCCCCAGGATTTTCGGATATGCCAACTTGAATTTTGTCACAGTCATTTTCCAGGCATGGATCATCGGTAAGAAAGCAGAAGTCAATAAGGGCCTCACGGATGGTGGTGGCAATGTCGAACCGTCGACATTTATCTGTGCGATCAAGGAAACAACAAATCTGAGACTCGTACTCTTGGTTGTTGCCAGCATGCGATGGTTCTTTGATTTCCGTCACATGGCATCTTTCTGTAGCATCCGCACTCCATTGTATGGCTGCTCCGTTGTCGCGGATGTTGGAAGTGACACTTTGCATAAGTTTGAGCTTAGGGATGTACCAGTTGTCGATAACGGCATTGCCTTTGCCAGTTCGTGCTCCAGAAGATATGATTATGTGCTTGTGATCGTGAAATTCTTTGAGTGTGGTGTCTATTTCAGTACATATTGATTCAGAAATTTCAGGCACTTGGGCGAGATATCGAAAATCCATCAATGATCGTATGGCAATCAGAAAGTCTTTTGAGATGGCATCGGCGATGACTGGTATGAGGTAACGCTGGATGTCATGGTGTTCTTGTCCAGTGACTTGCTTCAGCTTCGATATACCTTCATTAAATTGACGAAACCTGGTATGCAGATGGAGGATGGAGAAATGAAAGTCAATCTCGGCAGCGCCAACAGCATGGATGCACCACTTGGGATCGTGGTCCCAGAACATTTTGTGCCAGTGGTGGAGTGGCTCTGGCGTGAAGAATGTTGAAGGTTCTGAAAGAGGCCAATCACGCCAAAATGGGTGATGTACACCAGTGTGGTTGAAGCTGTTCAGGGTTCATGCTGAAATGGGTTGCCAAACTTTTTGTAGGATGCCATAGTGATATGCGATGTTTTTCCTGCAACACCCGATAATGCTAAGGCCTCCTGCACATCAAAAATGTAGGCTGCAAGAGGAGTGAAAACATAGCGATGGAATCCAAGTGGGTCCGACATCATTATACCGACTTCAGCAGCTTTTTTGAGAGGCTTCAGGATAAAGTCTAAACATTCATGGATTGTGCGATTTTCCAAAACGCCACGTGTTTTTTGGTCTTTGTGAATGAATTTCAGGATAGGAAGTAGTGCAAGTAGAAGAAAGGCATGGTTTGTTGCTTTCATGTGAAAATCCATGAGAAGATTTGCAAGACTGATGAGAAGTGGATGGGCTTGGCATCCGCCTGTCATCACAGATATATTGGTCTTGTCGGATGATAGGACAACCCCAAGAATAGTCGCTCCATCAGGTAATTTGCTCTACAGGAATGTTAGCTGGGAAGAAGACGCTCTGAGATAGAGAACTTACCTGCATTGACCATGCAGCATTACTGGTCAGCCACTCAGTGTAGATACACATTACTCTAGTTGCTGATTTGAAGATGCGTAATGGTTTGAATCTTATGTAGTCTTTCATGAGAGGGTTGTGAAGGATGGATTGTATACAGTCACAGGGCCTTCAGTGTATTTCACCCATTACAGATGGAGTAGATGATGATGGCTTTAAGCTGTTTGGGATGGTCCAGCTAATGTGGGCCCATGGTATGGAATAGACCATGATTAAAGGGTGAGCTCATGGTAGTGGCACATATCATGTGAATAGGGTGGGCCCATTGGTATTTGTTGATGGAAAGAGACAATAGGCAATGGATGGGCCCATTGGTATTTTTTATAGGAGGGGACCATAGGCAATGGATGGGCCCAATGGTATTTTTGATAGGAGGGGGCCATACAATGGATGAGCCCATTGGTATGCAATCCTGACTTTACCTGAGCATCCAAGTTACTGGAGTTTCAGAGAAAAAGGATCAGATAGAACACTGTCTAATGGTTCCACCAGGAATCGAACCTGGGAGTGGAGACTATTCTGCTTAAATCAATGAATGATTTAACCACTGTGCCAACAGACCACTTATAACTGCCATAGCTTAAAAGTCCTATTAAGCAAATACTACATAAAATAGAATATATGGACAGATGGATGAGACAGATGAAGGTGGATGCATGCATGAACTTGGAATGGCTGAACCAGGTTTCCTGCAACCAAACAAAGGAAGCTTCGTGCGGACAAGCAGAGGGCGCTTGTGTGGCTAAGCGGAAGATGCCTCATGCAGCTAAGTGGAGAAAAGTCTTGTCTGGCAAAGCGGAGGTAGGTTTGTGCGGCTAAGTGGAGGAAGCTTGGTAAGGTTAAACAGAGAAGTCAGATAGCAAAACCAAACGGGCAGTGCAGCCAATTGGAGGGAAGCTTCGCGTGGCTAAGTAGAGCAGGATCAGCGCAACTAAATGGAGGAAGATTTAGACGGCTAAACCAAACAGGCATCCTGCAGCTGAGCAGAGGACAATTCATGCGACCCAGTGGAGGATACATCTGTGGCTTGACTTATTCCTCAGCTAGAGATGCCTTCTGTGTGAGGCAGGCCATTCAGATAATAAAGACTCGTTTTCTGCATGGAACGGATGCATGGATGGACAGTTGAAGACAGATATGTGTCTGGATGAATTATGACACAAGACGATGCTCGTTGACTGGATGGTCAGCTATGGATGGTCAGTGATGGATGATTGTCAGCTACAGATGCTCATTGACAGATGGTCAGTCACGGATGCTCTTGTCAGTCACAGATGCTCTTTGATGGATGATCAGTCATGGATGGTAAGTCACGGATGCTTATTAACGGATGATCAGAAACAGATGATCAGTCACAGATGCTCAGTCACAGATGCTTGTTAACAGATGATCAGAAACAGATGGTCAGTCACGGATGGTCAGTCACGGATGCTCATTAATGGATGATCAGTCACGGATGCTCAGTCACGGATGCTCGTTAACGGATGATCAGAAACGGATGCTCAGTCACGGATGCTCAGTCATGGATGCTCGTTAATGGATGATCAGTCACGGATGCTCAGTCACGGATGCTCGTTAACGGATGATCAGAAATGGATGCTCAGTCACGGATGCTCAGTCATGGATGCTCGTTAATGGATGATCAGAAACGGATGATCAGTCATGGATGCTCAGTCACGGATGCTCGTTAATGGATGATCAGAAACGGATGATCAGTCATGGATGCTCAGTCACGGATGCTCGTTAACGGATGATCAGAAACGGATGATCAATCATGGATACTCTGTAATGGATTGATCAGAAACGGATGCTCAGTCTCGGATGGGTCAGTCATGGATACTCATTGACAGATGATCAGAAACGGATGATCAGTCATGGATGCTCGTTAACAGATGATCAGAAATGGATGATCAGTCACAGATGGTCAGTCATGGATGCTCTTTAACAGATTGATCAGAAACAGATGCTCAGTCATGGATGCTCATTAACAGATGCTCAGTCATGGATGCTCATTAACGGACGCTCAGTCACAGATGCTCATTAACAAATGCTCAGTCACAGATGCTCATTAACAGATGCTCAGTCACAGATGCTCAGTCACAGATGCTCTGTAACGGATTGATCAGAAACAGATGCTCAGTCATGGATGCTCGTTAAGGGATGCTCAGTCACAGATGCTCAGTCACGGATGGTCTGTAACAGATTGATCAGAAACAGATGATCAGTCATGGATGGTCAGTCACAGATGCTCTTTGATGGATGATCAGTCATGGATGGTCAGTCACGGATGCTCTGTAACAGATGCTCTTTGACGGATGATCCGTCATGGATGCTCTTGAATGGATTGATCAGAAACGGATGCTCCTTGAGGGATGGTCAGTCATGGATGCTCTTTAAAGGATGATCAGAAACAGATGCTCTTTGACAGATGATCAGTCACAGATGGTCAGTCATGGATGCTCTGTAACAGATGCTTTTCAATGGATCCTCATTGCACAGATCCTCAGACACGGATCCTCAGACACAAATGCTCATTTGATGGATCCTCAGATGGATGCTCAAACACTGATATACAACTATATAGGAGAGTCCGTTGTCATCCATCCCGGCACCCGAATCTTGAATCGATCCTGAACGTTGTCTCACATGTACTGTGCAATACATATCCGATTACCTTCCACTGCCGATGTACCATGCCTGATCACCTTCCCTAACAATGCTACCATAGTTCCGGAATCGTATCGAAGCTCTGTGTCGATGTTCTCCAGCTGAAGTGTACTTCCCGAATTATACTCCCCTATTGTGGTAAGGAAGTCAAACCATGTTCCCTGCGAGTTGTTGTCCTGGTGCAACAGTGTATTGCAGTTGCTGATCAACCCATAACCCGTGAATGGTGTTGTCCAGTACCTCAAGATCTCCAGTACCTCACTTCCTTCCTTGACTGTTGCCGGATTCTCCACCATGATCTTCAATGCAGCACGACCTGCTTGATACATCTCCGGGTGTGCAATGTTAAAGAAAGCACCCATCAGTGCAAACATTTCCACCATATCTTCCAACCAACTCTGTGTGCATGCTTTGATGTGCTTCAGTTTTAAAGGTTGGGATATCTCCAGTAACGATTTCTGATTCTATGCAGTGGGGTTTTAGCAGAAACATTATAATGGCATGGAAGGTTAGTCTTACATAGTTTCCCTGCTGAAACCATGCCGGAGCAAAGTTAATGTTTCCTAGGACTGGCTTTGAGTCCGATGCTTGCTTGTAGTACTTAGCATCCGTCCTCCATGGTTTAGCCTTCTCTTTCATTCTATAGGAAATTGTTCCGGAAAATGCTGCATCCATTTTGAGTGCTGCATTCCAGACAAGTCGCTGGTAGCTACTTCAACATTAACTCATGAATTGAACGTAAGATGACATTACCTGCCAAGACAGAAACACTGGCAAGACTTCCAGGAGGTACCATACAAGAATCCATCCATGACAATCAATAATGATACTTGGTCGTGTGAGGAGTAGTTTCCCTCGGCCCATTGGATACCTCTTTTTATATTTCTCCTCTTCCTTGTCTGTTTGTCCTGATGGCCTCTTGGAGATGTAGCTTTCATACCTCTGTGCGTCAAAATCCTTGATCTGGACTAAAAGGACAATAGATAAGTCGCCCATCCGCTTCTATCTATGGGATGACATACCCTGTGTGATATATGCCTGTGCCGCTATTGATGCCATGTGCTCACACTCGTTCACTAGGTGGGGCCTCATCGATATGGGAGGGGCCGGACCAGGATTTGTTTGGGAAAAAACAGACAGAGTGGTCTTCTTTGCGTCCGGACCAGAATTTTGCCACATGAACTCCGTGATGTGCCACCAAAATCGTTGTTTGACATAGTCTGCGATAACATCAGTCAGGAAAAATGGAGAGTCTGGTGGGAGCATTCCTAAGGTGAATTCCTGATATGAATGCACAGATTCAATTCCAACCCTTTAAATATATGCTCTGTACCCCACAATATTGATGCCTGGTGGCATCGTTCCCCAAGATAAAAATTTTCAGTCAACGTGAATTATGTGCCACCTGTGTGTCACAATATATTATTTCCTCGAGGCTTAGGCTAGAACAGAGTATTAATTTTGTCATTGCAGAATGGTCTATATGTATTCATTCATTCTATGTCTATGACAGATATTAGATATGTCTCTGTCTTTTCCATCCATCTGGATGGACCAATATTTATGTCTTGCAATTTATTCAAACTTCCCATGGATGGCAAGTGATCAATGACATAATTGCACACATTGCTGTTCCGTTCTCTACAGTAATCGGCTAAGATGACATACTCTGTTCCAGCTACCCTTGCTATTATGTATATATGCTCTCAGGCCCGGGCAGCCGTATATGAAGCAAAAACAGATGTTCGAAGACATGGCCCCGATGCCTATTATGCAACATGGTGTGAACGAATGAATGTCGATTTGGTATGTATATCTTACATTTTCCAGATAACAAACCTTCTATTTTTCATTAGGTTATACTGGAGACTGTTCTTGGAACAATAGTCATCTTGGGAAAATTTTACCATGTTCCAGTGTTCCTTAAGAGACTTCACAAACTTGTGATGGATCCAGGGAGTGATACAACCATCAGCACCTTCAAGGCTGAGCTGCTGAAGATCGACCACATTGCTTTTCTGGAACATCCCACCCGGATCATCAAACATTATCACGACGCTTGGTGGCTAAATCCATTGAAGGAAATGTGTGATGAACCAGTATATCACATCTTGGATAGAGCAAAGGTGAAGGATTTTATTACACAGGTAATATGGACATAATTATCTTAGCCATACATGACTAACTGAAGGATGGTTTATATTTTAGATTGGTCCATACAACTTACCGGTTGCTCCTTCATACGATGCCTGGATCCGAAACGACTTAGTGGAAGCACAGATAGATTCGATGTTCGGGATGAAAAGTTTGGTGGAGGTTACCAATAGAATGATGCACGCCATGGTAGGACCGGATGTTCAAGATTTATCAGAGTCCTCCGAGGATGTCTCAACAGCTGTGGTGAAGTATGAGAGTACAGATGATTTCTATTACTTGCCAGCAAACAGCCAGTCAGTGGAGTATCTTGATGAAATATTTACTGACCCGGATAGAAAATGGGTTTGGACTGACATTACATCGCAATCTATGTAGTCGTAGTAATGTCATACCTGACATCATAATGATACCAATGTGACTTGTGACATAATTCTCCTCATAGTCACTAGCTACCATGGAGTCAACATTCAACAACCAGTATGACCACATCCAGTGGGAAAAGCTGCCTGCTTGGGTGAAAGACAGAGTTATCCATTTTCCATTTCAGACAACGGCCGAGGTTCAAATCTTTTCAGACATGATGGCTTCACGCATGGGGACTACAATCCAACTTGCCCATACAATGCATCCTATTAAGGATATGCCTTCGTTCATGGAGACTTTTCTGGCTGAAACAGTAGGTCAATTTGTTGTTAAGCTTGTTGTCATTCTAATGCACCAAAGTTGGCAGGTGCTAGATTTGCAGGGAAATGCTACATTTCCAATCATCGAATCATGTACCCGAACTACTATAAGGCAGTGTTTGAAATTTCGGCAACCAATCAGTCAGATGAAGCTAGTTTCAAGGCCATCCTTGATGTAGATGTCGAGACAATCCAAACCTGTCCAGTTGCACAACATGGTCCTCAGTGGTATGCTACACCGGGATCGCCGGAGTGGAATGCTTCGTTGGAGGATACCATTCATTAGGAAACTGTGAATATGCTGGTATTTCCAGTCAATAGTGACAAATAGCTATCAAAATGTTATATGATGAGATTTGATTAAATACTTTTTACCTTTACACTACAAGTAATTTATTACCAGAGCTAACAATTCAATGTTAAAGCAATATTTGAGTTCTTGGGCATCTTATACAAGTCTGAGGGAGTATTGCAAAGCATGGTAAGTATTTCACAATTATGTTGCATAGCTGGAAAGCTATGAGAATATCCATCACTCTTGTAGCTAATTGTAGCCCATTGCCAGAATGGGATCCTCTTGTCAAATATACTCAAACAACTTAAAATACAAATAGTTTAAAATACAAATAGTGCACAGATAAACATATTCAGATGAACTCAATTCAACTTTGTAATATGGTTATTTGTTTCCATTATTGCTAAGAGTATAAAATCTAGGAGGTTTGAATAAATTGAGACTGCACAGCCACAACCCAGTGGGCTCAACAAAATACAAAAACCTAATCATGACCTCAGCCACAAACAAATAAAGGTGTGTGAGTAAGCAACTAAGCATGTAAGAACAAGTAAGACAAATAAATAAACAAAAATTAAGTTAACCAATATTACTGAGTCACTGAGTCAATCACTAATTAATAAAGCACCTCTAATATAAGAGTGAAGTATGGAAAAAATGAAATGAAATGAAAATAATAATATTTTCTATCTTCTTCACCCTGAATTGCAAGGTTTGATCTATAAATGAAAGGATGCTAGATATTGATCAAATCCATCAGTCTGATAGATCTGATAGAATTGGCCAACCCTACTGTGCTAGATCCGTCATTAGCAGAGGATGTGTAAGAATTTGACATGTCATACTAAAGATTTAGCTTATCAGGCCTTGTATAATATAATCTAATATTGTCATTTCCTCTTTGGTTTCCTGATCAAGTTGAAGCTTTCAAACATCATGTAGGTGGTTTGTCTACTCTTCACATTCAAAATGGCAGCCTTACAGACAGAAATGCAGAGTCAAGTAATGACTGTTGAAAGAAAGCTTCCACCTTTAGATCAAGAAAAGCTATCAGATATAGTTGACAGCTATCAATACCTGTTGAAAGCTAGAAGGGTTCTTCACCCAGTATACGATGAGGCAAAGGAAATGTAGTAGATCTATCTATATTCACTGAGTCTCCATAATGATGAAAGATTGCATCGTCAGTTCTATATTCTCACCAAACCAAGGGGAATTGGTACATCCATGGTTGATCATCATCTGTGAATGAGCATCTGCAAATGATCTGTGATCAAGAATCCATGAGTGATCCATCCCTGAATGAGCATCCGTGGGTGATCCATGAATGAGCATCCGTGGAATGAGCATCCGTGGTTGACCATCCATGAGTGATCCATGAATGGGTATCTGTGATTGTGCTTCCGTGAGTCCGTCATCCGTGAATGAGCATCCTGGTGGAATGAGCGTCTGTGATCGAGCATCCGTTAGTCATCTGTGGAATGAGCATCTGTGAGTGATTGAGCATCTGTGAGTGAATGAGCATCCCTGAAGGAGCATCTGTGAGTCATCTATACATGAGCATCCATGTTTAAACATCCGTATTTCAACACCTGTGATGTCCCACAAATGAAAACATTACTCATCCTCATTCATGGATGCTCATTCACTGATCACTCACGGATGCTCATTCACAGATGCTCGATCATGGATCACTCATGGATGCTCAATCACTAACGGATGCTCAATCACGGATGCTCAATTCACCACGGATGCTCATTCATGGATGACGGACTCACAGAAGCACGATCACGGATACCCATTCATGGATGCTCATTCCACAGATGATGACTAACGGATGCTCGATAATGGATGATCATTCACTCATGGATGCTCATTCCACAAATGCTCATACTTTCATGCATATCCTAGATAATCGGGAATAACTGCTGCTATGAATATGTGGTAGAGATATTGAAACATAAATTACACAAAAGCAGTTCCTATCTCTTTCTCCTTGCAGGTTTCTTGGCCTTGTTAACTACCATTGACACTGATTTCAGCTCACCAATGTCTTCAGCCCTCCCCCTTTCATGGGCTGTTGTTGACTGAGTAACACGCCTCCCTGGCATGCTAGGTTGTTTACTAATTTTTGGTGCATTGAAAATCGTAATCATTCCCAATTTTTCCTGTTTACTGCGGGGTCCAAACATTGTCCGGGATGTTGCCCCAGGCTTGGTAATGGGTACCTGTGCAGTTTATGTTTGTCCAGACCGTTCCCCATCATCATCGTCAGATAGCATGGCATTGACGGCCATGAAATCGAAACTTTCACCCGATTCGGATGATGCAGATGAGTGTTGAATATGGACCCTCCTCCATCTAGAGTCAGGCTGAATGTGGTTGGTCCACTGTGCTGGCTCCTGAGCCTTCTGCTTGCCCTTCACAGATTGGGAGGCTTTCCCTTTTCTCTTCACTGGCTGAGAGTCTTTCCCTTCCGGTTCCATCACATGCTGTCCCTTCCGTCGTTTAGTGACTGGTTCTGGGGTCAGAGGCTCGGATTTGTCCCTCCGTCTCTTCCGACCTGACAAATCTGGATCAACTTTGAAACGAAACCCAATGCCATTGTCGTCTTTTTCCTGCCTTTCATGCCAGAAGTGGAGGATCTGATTTAGCTGAGGATCCTTCATTTTGGATGGGTCCATGAGAGTAAAGTCTTCTGGAACTTGATCAGGATCGAAAAAGTTGGATCCGGTTTGCAGTATCAAGTTCCATGGTGCCGACCGATCTTTTCCTGTTGCCTGACCTGTTAATCCAAAGTATCTTGTTAACACTGATTTCTAAGTAATATCAGCAAGCAAGTACGCACAGTATGCCATGACAACATATGACCGGATGAGCGCTTTCTTATCCATCCCTTTTTTAGGCCAGTCCGCTGGGTCCGGGAGCACAGGATACCCCAAATCCTGTACTTTACACTCCCCCACCTAGTCCGCGCGGACTCCTAACTGTCCGCACGGACTCCTAGCTGTCCGTGCGGAGTCCTAGTAAAGTTCGAGTAGTCCGCACGGACAGCTCGGACATCATGTGGACTGAAGAAT
>QOVE01002359.1:1616-14881 GCA_003521275.1 Tricholoma sp. MG99
TTATGCGAAGCCTGCATAAGCTAGATAAGATCACGTGATTGCGTGTTAGACCGTTGGTTCTAACAAAAGGTCAAACTGAATGTTACCATCGACCTGTCCAGGTCTAGATGTCACAACGCCTCCCAAATGATACATGACACTTAGACAGAGTACAGACAGACCTCCACAAGGAGCCACCCAGTCCAGAACCCGCGACGACGAATATCGACTAGGAAGTCGACGAATCAGATTCAGTGACAAGACCTCGTCTTGGAGGTATCTTCACAAAGAGAACAACTACGAAGGAGCAGTAGAAGAGGAGCTTCTATTTCCTACCACCAGACCAGAAGGCCAGAGACCGCCTCTCCGAACAGCCCTGAGTACCTCTTCATACAGAGACGTAACAAGGTACAGCGAAGAAACCACAGACGAAGAAGAACCCACGACTGCTACAGACACATTCTTTGCAGCATTCGCAATGTCATCGACTACTACCCCGAAAGAGATCAAGATCAAGACACCCGTTGAATTCAAGGGTGATAAAGAGAAAGAAACCAAGTTCATCAAGGAAGTAGAGTTGTACCTTTACCTGAACAAAGATTTATATGACACAGACGAAAAGAAGATCAGATTCGCCCTCTCGTTCATGACAGATGGGAGCGCGTCGACTTGGAAGGAAGCTTACATCCAAGACAAGACCCTCGACACCGGAGGATTCAGCTTTGGGTCTTGGAAAGACTTCGTCAAAGTCTTCAACCAAGGCTTTGAACCTATTGACGCCGCGGGAAGCGCCCGCTTGAAATCGAAGTCCCTCAGACAAGGAGACAAAGATATCGAAGATTACATCTCGAGCTTCCGCATCTATGCAGCGAAGTCCGGAATCACCGCAGATGAAGCTCTCAGTGAGTACTTCATGGATGGGCTCCACCCCCGACTCCTCGAGAAGATTTTCAACATGAAAAACTTCCCGTCAAGATTGATGACTGGTTTACCGCCACTTCGAAATATGATGCACAGTGGTGCCGCGCCCGCGCTATTGTCGGAAAGATCCGAAAGGAAGTACCTACTTCCCAGGTCTCGAACTATTCGCCCTCCACCTCTCCATTCATCAGAGACCCAAATGCGATGGATGTAGACGCTCTGACTAAAGAGCAAAGAGAGGATCATATGAGGAGAGGCCTCTGTTTCGAATGTCACCTTCCGGGACATACCGCCAGATCTCACAAGAAGAAGACCTTCCAGTACAAACGAAATGACAAGAAAGCATCCGGAAAAGACGTTTATGGAAAGATCAGAGCCATGATCACCGAATTAGACGATGAAGACAAAGAAGAAACACTCAAGATGATGGAAGAACAGGGTTTTTAATAAGGCGACGTACCTCAATGTTACCACTCGCCGAACTTATCGTTTCCTCTCTAATTTTAGCCAATATGACCTCTCAATCCATGAGATTGCCTTTGACTATAAAAATCAGTGAAACAGAAACCGTTGAAACCAATGCACTTCTAGACTCCGGAGCGGGAGGAGTTTTCATCAATGAGGAATACGCCAGACAGTTAGGGTTGAGGCAAATACCACTCCCCAGACCAATAACTGCTCGAAATGTAGATGGGACCCCCAACAAACGAGGAGAAATGACCCACTACGTCCTGATCTACCTGAACGTCGGAGGAAAGAGACTCTTGGCCAAAGCCCACGTTGTCAGCTTAGGAAAGGAATCCATCATCCTTGGATTCCCTGGGATACAAGAACACAACCCGATGATCGATTGGAAAAAAGGATCACTCCACTTCTGTAGCGAATTCCAGAAAACCGCTATACGAGAAGCAGTTCGAAAAACCCAACAGAAATGGGACCAGAAGAAGAATTTCACTGGAATATTCGATACCACCTCACCACTCAAAGCCGTGGTTGAACCGATTCGAAAAGCAACTATAGAGGAAGTCGCAGATGAAGAACCCGTTAAAACCCTTGAAATTCCGCTATTCAAAATGGAAGTCAAAGCAGAAGAAATACAGAATTTAAAGGAAGAAGAGATTCTCCCTGCCTATTACCCCGGTCAACCCGTCATTGGAATGTTTGAAACAGAAACAACACCCTCCTCTTCGGAATGGGATTTTCCCCAAGACAATTTATGGATCAGAGCCAAAATTTCCATGTCTCAAGAACTCGCACAGAAAGAGAGGGAAGGACAACGAGAAACCAAGAAATCATTGGACAAACTACTCCCCGAACATTACAGGCAATATAAAACGGTCTTCGAAAAATCGGCATCTGAAAGATTCCCCTCATCCCGAGATTGGGATCATGCAATCGACCTGAAACCTGACTTCATACCAAAGGATTGCAAAATCTATCCCCTTTCACCAGCAGAACAGACGAAGCTTGATGAATTCTTGGATGAGAACCTGCACAAAGGATATATCTGCCCCTTGAAATCCCTTATGGCATCACCTTTCTTCTTCGTCGCAAAGAAAGACACTGATGCTCTTAGACCGTGCCAGGATTACCGATATCTTAATGAAGGAACCATCAAAAATGCCTACCCATTGCTGTTGGTAGGAGAACTGCTAGACAAGTTGCAAGGAGCAAACTACTTCACAAAATTAGACATCCGCTGGGGATACCACAATGTCTGGATCAAAGAAGGAGATGAATGGAAAGCCGCATTCAAGACTAACTGAGGGTTGTTCGAACCCACCGTTATGTTCTTCGGGCTATGCAACTCACCAGCCACGTTCCAAGCAATGATGAACGAAATCTTCAAGGACTATATCGATCAAGGATGGTTAGTGATCTACATGGATGATATGCTCATCTTCTCGAAAGATATCACCACGCACAAGAGACAGACCGCCCTTATCCTAGAAAGATTACACCAACACGACCTATACCTCAAGGCAGAAAAATGTAAGTTCGATTGTCAGGAAGTAGAATTCCTAGGGTTAGTTGTGAAACCAAACTCCCTGGCAATGGACCCAACGAAATTAAGAGGAATCCACGATTGGCCAACCCTGACAACTCTGAAACAAGTACAATTGTTCCTAGGATTTGGGAACTTCTATTGAAGATTTATCGGAAGATTCGCCGAACTTGCACAGCCACTAAACGATTTAACAAAGAAAGAAATGAAGTTTGAATGGACACCCGAAAGGCAAGAAGCATTCGAAGCGCTCAAAAGAAAATTTGAAGAAGCACCGGTACTCCTTATGCCCAACCCGACAAAACCATTCATCATTGAATCAGACGCATCAAAGTTCGTGACTGGAGCAGTATTACGTCAGCAGGACGATAACGGAGACTGGCACCCTTGCGGATATATCTCCCACTCGTTTGATGCAACACAACAAAATTACAAAATCTATGACAGAGAACTATTGGGAATTGTCAGAGCACTGGAAACATGGAGACATTACCTCCAAGGATCAACTCACCCAACGACAGTGCTTTCCGATCATAAAAACCTAACTTACTTCCGCTCGGTGCAGAAATTAAACAGACGACAAGCAAGATGGAGCCTCTTCCTCTCTCAATTCGAACTGAAACTGGTGCACATACCAGGATCACAGATGATACAATCTGACGCGCTATCCAGAAGATCGGACTTATGCCCTGATGATGAAGTGGACAACACTGACATTACCCTGCTACCGAACGAACTCTTCATCAAAGCCATCAACACAGAAATGCATGACCTAATTGCAACACACTTAATGAAAGATGACATCATAAAAGACGCCATTGAAGCACTAAAATCAAAAGGAGCACTGCCGATTAAATCAGCACTTACCGATTGGAAAATTGAAGATGGATTATGATTCTTCAAGAACAGGTGTTATGTTCCTAACACCCCGGATCTTCGGAAATGAATAACGGAGCGATATCATAATTCCATGGCAACTGGACACCCCAGACAATTTAAAACAATTGAAGAAATATGAAAGAACTACTGGTGGCCAGGAATGATGGTATTTATCAAGAACTACGTCGAAGGATGCGCAACCTGCCAACAAATGAAAGTTAACACACACCCCACGATGCCACCCCTCTCTCCGATAAAATCGACTTCGACTCGACCATTTGCACTCGTCTCCACAGATTTTATCACAGATTTACCTGAAGTGGATGGCTTCGACAGTATCATGGTCGTGGTAGACCACAGCCTTACGAAGGGGGTAATTTTAATCCCTTGTAATAAGAAAATCGACGCCCTGGCAACGGCCGACCTTTATTTGGACCAAGTCTACAAGAGATTTGGACTCCCAGACAAGATTATCTCTGACCGAGACCCACGATTCGCATCTCAACTTTACCAAGAAATAGGCAGACTCCTTGGAGTAAAACTAGCAATGAGCACGGCCTACCACCCTCAAACCGACAGAGAAACCGAACGAATGAACCAAGAACTTGAAACATATTTAAGAATATACTGCTCGAATCATCCCGAATCTTGGAAACAACTCCTTCCGACAGCAGAATTTGTGCACAACCATCGAACGCACAGCACTCAGAAACAATCCCCATTTTATCTCATGATGGGCTATGAACCACTTGCCTTACCCATGGCATACCCGAAATCTGATGTACCTGCTGCAGAAAAGAGAATAGCGACCCTACAACGCGCCCGAGACGAAGCCCTCGCCACTCATGAACTGGCAAGACAGCTCATGGCAGAAAGAATTACGAGAGGGTTCACACCCTTCAAGAAAGGAGAAAAAGTCTGGCTCGAAGCCAAAAACCTACAAACAGGTTTCACTACCAAGAAGTTAACCCCCAGACGCGAAGGACCTTTCACAATCGAAAAAGTTGTTATCCTTTGGCATACCACCTGAAACTCCCTCCCCAATGGAAAATTCACCCCGTATTCCATGCGACACTTTTATCTCGGTACCAAGAAACCGATGTCCACGGACCCAATTACTTACTTCCACCACCCGACTTAATTGATGGACAAGAAGAACATGAGGTAGAGGCGCTACTTTCCCACAAAAAGCGGGGCAAAGGCTATGTTTTCCTAGTCAAATGGGTCGGATACCCCTCTTCGGAAAACTCATGGGAACCAGAACGAAACCTGACAAACTCGGAAGCGCTCCTTTCTGCGTATAAAAAGTCCAGAGGGATTTGATTTTCCTCCATCCTCTCGAATACCCAAACCAACATGTCCACTCCCATCGCAGTCATCCCCGCTCCCTTCCCTGAAGTGTACCCTCGGATTAATTCACCAGTCCCCCTTACCACTGAAATCAGAGGAATGTATAGAACCCTCACCAACGCCACTAACCGTGCCTGCCTTCTCGACATCCTTGATTCGCACTATCCCGACCTCTCTATGACCATGGATCTCTTTCTTATCAATGAACGAACCACTGCCCTTCTCCTCGACTTACGTACCCGCCTCGTACAAGAACTTATTGAACGAAACATTGCCACTCCAGTTCAGGAGCTTAGAAACCAGTCAGTAACCCAGAATCCCGTTCCACCTCCTCCCACACCTGTCATCCCAGCACCGATCTCGAACACCTCAACCGGCAGGCCTACCGCAAACACTCCTCTCGTTCCCCGTTCCACTCAAAGAGACCAAGTTCACCCACGCCCTACTCCCGTAGAAATAATCGACCTTACTTCCCCTTCTCCGCCTCTTCGTCGGATTCGAAATGAACAGGCATACCTTGCCGGAATGGCTACTGCTAGATGCTACCGATGCAATGAGATTGGTCATTATATGTCTTTTTGTCCGAAATACCGATGCAGGCTATGTGGATGTTGAGGACACTACCCTTCTAATTGCCCCAACATTCCTTCCTCCTCCTCCAACTCGGAAAATTACGTCACCGCCCCTGAAGATTATGACAACAACCTTGATGACGAAGCATGGGCCAACATGCTTAGCGAGACGATGATGCAAGATTAGTCAGCGTGACAAGACACACTCATCTCATCTTCCATCCCTACTCTACTTTCATCGATATGGCCAACGTTACAACATTCTTCTTTTATTTTGCAATCGTCGTCCTCTCCATCCTCGCCCTTCTCATCTTCATTTATTTAGGCCGATGGGCCATGTATGGCTATCTTAAATTATCACGATCCCTTCAACAACACCGGCAACCGATCTGGGATCCGCCCATCGACTACATTGATCTCCCCATTATTCCACCTCCCGCTCACCTTCCTGATGGCATGCTCACTGATGATAACTCCGTCTATATCCAAAGTGCTTCACCGTCTATACGGCAGGAGGTGCACCTGCATGATTGAGCAGGCACTTGCCCCACCCCCACAACCCGTCCTCATCTCTCTCAATGACCATCATCGGCAAACATTGATTTTTGGATATTCAGTTCAGACGAACGACACCGAGAGTATTCGGATTGGTATTGCAGTATGAGAAGTTGATGATTTTCCGGAGGAAAAAGCAATCTAGAGGGGGGGGGTAATGTTACACTTTTCCTTATCGTGGAGAGATCTACCTTCGGCGCCCATCATTCCTCCCGCAGTCCCCATCAGCGTTCGTCATTGTTTCATGTCTTCCATATGATTCCCATTGACTCACATATGACTCGTATCGACTCACCTCTGACTCGTTGATACTCATCTTTACTTATCATCTGTACAACAGCTTTATACTTAGACACCTCGGTCCCTGTACCTCGATCTCCTAGTTAGTATATATATGAGTAGACACCCACTTGTAACTTTGATTTGACCTAGTTTCTCAAATACCAAAGGTCTCTACTCGCGAACGACTCGATATACCTAAGGAATGTCCTTAGGTTGATATCTCGACCTCGAACTCGACCCTTAGGGAAAGCCTCCCAAGGTCCTTACTCGATCGACCCTAGAGAAGCCCTCTAGGTCTCACCATTGATGACCTTATGCGAAGCCCGCGTAAGCTAGATAAGATCACGTGATCGCGTGTTAGACCGTTGGTTCTAACATTCGTCACCTCAACCCTTACACAGACATGCTCGTATCTACAACGACACTCATAGTCTAATTGACCAATTCGGTTGTTGATGAACGAAACCTCGCACTCTGAGGTTGAAGAAAGAAGTTAGAAAGGTTTGAAGTCAGGGGACTTCAAGGATAAGACGGGGGTAATGTTACAACTTTTCATTTCATCGTTGTAACCATTGACACATGACGACCCGCCACGCACCCACGTGCCGATTCGCCACTTGTACTCATCTCGCTCATACACTCTGTTCCCTCACTCGACACGTGTTTCACATCAACGTGCACTTCTGATTCCTCCGGCCTCATGTACACACGTGTACATTCGTCCTCCGGTATCTCTACAGCTTCATATATGAACGTGTGTACTCATCCTTACGACTTGGACATCCTCTTGTGATCCTCAACTCATCACGAACCATATCGACTCTTCATTGAAGCCATGGAGACTCGTCTCGGTCCCTCTCAACTCATCTCTGTTCCTGGAACAATACCCATACGATCCCACATTCGATTCTGACCATGCTATTAATAGCTTACCTCTGATGAGGTTCCACATCAATCCCAGATATGCTGCTATGCATCATATCGTTTCATCTCTGACACTATTGATTGACAGCTTGATGTGTCATGACTTGTACCGACTTGTCCTGACTCTTTCTGATTCTTATCTGACTTATTCTGATTCCTCTCGATTCCTCTCGACTCATCTCTATTCTTAGATGCTATTTCATAGTTGACTCTTATTCGATACGATACCGAATACGGACTCTTAGACAAGTATATAAACTGTCGATACCTCTCATGTATCTACAGTTTAACCTTAGTTTATCTACACCTTGGTTACATCTCCGGTTCACAACTAAGTAACAACCAAGAAGCCCTTGGTTGTGAATCGTTACTTGTACTCAATCCTTGGTACCGACTCCAAGGATCCTTGTTCTCGTTGAGCTCGGTGGTGCGCACTGAGTCTCTCTCTCGATCAGTCCCAACCCCAACGGTGCCCGTCGGGCTCCTTTGACCCTGTGACCTGGAGGTAAGACCTCGGTTCTAACAGGGACACAAGATCTTAAATTATACCTTGGAGGGGATAATCCTGTCTCCCTATTGGCATACACTGACTCTGACTGGGCTAATTGCTTAGATACAAGCCGAAGTGTGGGTGGTTATATGTGCTCACTTGGATCTGGTGCTGTTTCCTGGACTGCATGCAAACAGAAAACTGTCATAGCCTCCTCTTGTGAGGTGGAATATGTTGCTGCCTTCGAGTCTGCAAAAGAATGTATCTGGATCCGAACGTTGCTTATGGCCATTGGATACTCTCCTGTCACACCCACTCCTATACTTTGTGACAACACCGCCTCAATCAATCTGTCTGAAGATCCACTTCTCCATTCCCAAGTCAAACATGTTGACATCAAATTCCACTTCCTACGTGAACACGTACAGTCCCAAGAACTCAGGGTACAATATGTGCACACCCACGATAACATTGCTGACATTTTCACGAAAGCTCTAGATGTCAAAACCTTCACTCACCTTCATGGTTTCCTAGGGCTCAAGTGATTCTCTTATGTGATTCCATGTGAGGAGGAGTGCTGAGATCTACACCATGAATAGTGCCCCCTTGCGTCCCTTTGACGCAGCGTGTTAATTATAGAACGCCGCATGGTGCAATGTTTTTTTTCCTTGTCTGTTTCTCTCTTTAAGTTTACCCTTTGACACATTCTCATTGTTAGCTAAATAGTATATATATTCACCTATACTTACCAGACACCTCAGTCCATTATATGCTGACTGAGGTGAGTATGATATCACTTGTTATGTATACTTTGATTACTCACTGTACTATTTATAGATAATGCGTGTATCGATTAGGTTGGATCTCTACAGCCTGCGTGACGTGACAGAGGAGGAAGGCACACTGGGAGAGTGTGACATGGCTGCAGGAATGAAGGAGGTGTGATCATGACTTGGACATGGAGAACGAAGTAGGATTGAGAACTTGAAGGTTTGTCAGAGAAAACCATCACCTTGCAGAAAAGGACATGTTCTTATAGCCTGTCTCAGACATTACAAGCTGTCAAGGTAGCGATAAGTGTAGTACTTACATGTGTACTAGTGAATGCCAGTAATCAGGGCCATCGAGGTCATGAGTTTGAAGGCTTGGTGCACGGTAATTGAATCACGGTGTAATTGTTACACTTTTCCTTATCTCGATTCACCGCTCATCAATGCCTCTCACGATCCCATCAGCGCCAACATACTTATCTATCTTATGTTTCACTTCTGACTCTGATCGACTCGCATATGACTCGTATCGACTCGCCTAACGACTCATCGATACTCATCTTTTGTACTACAGCTTTATCTTTAGTTACCTCGGTCCCCGTACCTCGGTCTCTGTACTAGTATATATAACGAGTAAACACCCTCATGTAACTTTAGTTTGACCTAGTTTCCCAAATACCAAAGGTCTCTACTTGCGAACGAACTCGATATACCTAAGGAACGTCCTTAGGTTGATATCTCGACCTCGAACTCGACCCTTAGGGAAAGCCTCCCAAGGTCCTTTACTCGATTGACCCTAGAGAAGCCCTCTAGGCTTTACTGAAGACGACCTTACACAAAGCCCGCGTAAGCCAGATAAAGATCACGTGATCGCGTGTTAGACTGCTGGTTCTAACAAAAGGTCAAACTAAACGTCACCGTCGACCTGTCCAGGTCTAGACGTCACAACGCCTCCCAAACGATACACGACACTTAGACAAAGTGCAGACAGACCTCCACGAGGAGCCACCCAATCCAGAACCCACGACGACGAATACCGACTAGGGAGTCGGCGAATCAGATTCAGTGACAAGACCTCGTCTTGGAGGTATCTTGACAAAGAGAACAACTACGAAGGTGCAGTAGAAGAAGAACTTCTATTTCCTACCACCAGACCAGAAGGCCAGAGACCGCCTCTCAGAACAGCCCCGAGTACCTCTTCATACAGAGACGTAACAGGGTACAGCGAAGAAACCATAGACGAAGAAGAACCCAAGACCGCTACAGACGCGTTCTTTGCAGCATTCGCAATGTCGTCGACCACCACCCTGAAAGAGATCAAGATCAAGACACCCGTTGAATTCAAGGGTGATAAAGAAAAGGCGACCAAGTTCATCAAGGAAGTAGAGTTGTACCTCTACCTGAACAAGGATTTATATGACACAGATGAAAAGAAGATTGGATTCACCCTCTCGTTCATGACGGACAGGAGCACATCGACTTGGAAAGAAGCTTACATCCAAGACAAAACCCTCGACACCGGAGGATTCAGCTTCGGTTCTTGGAAAGACTTTGTCAAAGTCTTCAACCAAGGTTTCAAACCCATTGACGCCGCGGGAAGCGCCCGCTTGAAATTAAAGTCCCTCAGACAAGGAGACAAAGATATCGAAGATTACATCTCGAGCTTCCGCATTTATGCAGCGAAGTCCGGAATCACCGCAGATGAAGCTCTTAGTGAGTACTTCATGGATGGACTCCACCCCCGACTCCTCGAAAAGATTTTCAACATGGAAAAACTTCCCGTCAAGATTGACGATTGGTTTACCGCCGCATCGAAATATGATGCGCAATGGCGCTGCGCCCACGCCATTGTCGGAAAAATCCGAAAGGAAATACCTACTTCCCAGACCTCGAACTATTCGCCCTCCACCTCTCCATTCATCAAAGATCCAAACGCGATGGATGTAGACGCTCTGACTAAAGAGCAGAAAGAGGACCATATGAGGAGAGGCCTCTGTTTCGAATGTCACCTTCCGGGACATACCGCCAGATCGCACAAGAAGAAGACCTTCCAGTACAAACGAAATGACAAGAAAGCATCCGGAAAAGACGTTTATGGAAAGATCAGAGCCATGATCACCGAATTAGACGATGAAGACAAGGAAGAAACGCTCAAGATGATGGAAGAGCAGGGTTTTTAATAAGGCGACGTACCTCAACGTTACTGCTCACCGAACTTATCGTTTCCTCTGTAATTTTAGCCAATATGATCTCTCAATCTATGAGACTGCCTTTGACTATAGAAATCAGTGAAACAGAAACCGTTGAAACCAATGCACTCCTAGACTCCGGAGCAGGGGGAGTTTTTATCAATGAAGAATACGCCAGACAGTTAGGGTTGAGACAAATACCACTCCCCAGACCAATAACTGCTCGAAACGTAGACGGAACCCCTAATAAACGAGGAGAAATGACCCACTACATCCTAATCTATCTAAACATCGGTGGAAAAAGACTCTTGGCCAAGGCCCACGTTGTCGGCTTAGGAAAGGAATCCCTCATCCTTGGATTTCCCTGGCTACAAGAACACAACCCGATGATTGATTGGAAGAAAGGATCACTCCACTTCCGTAGCGAACACCAGAAAGCTGCTATACGAGAAGCAGTTCGAAAAACCCGACAAAAGTGGGACCAGAAGAAGAACTTCACTGGAATATTCGACACCACCTCACCACTCAGAGCTGTGACTGAACCGATTCGAAAGGCAACTGTAGAAGAAGTGCCAGACAAAGAACCCGTTAAAACCCGTGACATACCATTATTCAGGATGGAAGTCGAAGCAGAAGAAATACAGAATCTGAAGGAAGGAGAGATTCTCCTTGCCTACTACCCCGGTCAACCCGTTATTGGAATGTTTGAAACAGAAACGACACCCTCGTCTTCAGAATGGGATTTTCCCCAAGACAATTTATGGATTAGAGCCAAGATGTCTATGTCTCAAGAACTCGCACAGAAAGAGAGGGAAGGACAACGAGAAACCAAGAAGTCATTGGACGAACTACTCCCCGAACATTACAGGCAATACAAAACGGTCTTTGAAAAATCGGCATCTGAAAGATTCCCCTCGTCCCGAGATTGGGATCATGCAATCGACCTGAAACCCGACTTCATACCGAAGGATTGCAAAATCTATCCCCTCTCACCAGCGGAACAGACGAAACTTGACGAATTCTTGGACGAAAATCTGCGCAAAGGATACATCCGTCCTTTGAAATCCCCTATGGCATCACCCTTCTTCTTTGTCGCGAAGAAAGACACCGACGCTCTTAGGCCATGTCAGGATTACTGATATCTTAATGAAGGAACCATCAAGAATGCCTACCCCTTACCGTTGGTAGGAGAACTGCTGGACAAATTACAGGGAGCAAACTACTTCACAAAGCTAGATATCCGTTGGGGATACCACAACGTCCGGATCAAAGAAGGAGACAAATGGAAAGCCGCGTTCAAGACTAACCGAGGGTTATTCGAACCCACCGTCATGTTCTTCGGACTATGCAACTCACCTGCCACGTTCCAAGCAATGATGAACGAAATCTTCAAGGACTATATTGATCAAGGATGGTTAGTGATCTACATGGATGATATGCTCATCTTCTCGAAAGATATCACCACGCACAAGACATGCACGGCTCTCATCCTGGAAAGATTACAGCAACATGACCTCTACCTCAAGGCAGAAAAGTGTAAGTTCGACTGCCAAGAAGTAGAATTTCTGGGATTAGTGGTGAAACCGAACTCCTTGGCAATGGATCCGACGAAATTGAAAGGCATTCACGATTGGCCAACCCCGACAACTTTGAAGCAAGTACGATCGTTCCTAGGATTCGGGAACTTTTATCGAAGATTTATCGGAAGATTCGCTGAGCTCGCACGACCATTAAACGATTTAACGAAGAAAGAAACAAAGTTTGAATGGACACCTGAAAGACAGGAAGCATTCGAAGCGCTCAAAAGGAAGTTTGAAGAAGCACCGGTACTTCTCATGCCCAACCCGACAAAACCATTTGTCATCGAATCAGACGCATCAAAGTTCGCGACAGGAGCAGTATTACGTCAGCAGGACAACAATGGAGATTGGCACCCCTGTGGATATATCTCCCACTCGTTCGATGCAACACAACGAAATTATGAAATTTACGACAGAGAATTACTAGGAATCGTCAGAGCACTAGAGACATGGAGACACTACCTCCAGGGATCAGCGCACCCGACGACGGTTCTTTCCGATCATAAGAACCTAACTTACTTCCGCTCGGTGCAGAAATTGAACAGACGACAAGCGAGGTGGAGCCTCTTCCTCTCTCAATTCGAACTGAAACTGGTGCACGTACCAGGATCACAGATGATACAATCCGACGCACTATCCAGAAGATCGGATTTATGTCCTGATGACGAAACAGACAACGCTGACATTACGCTGCTACCAAACGAACTCTTCGTCAAAGCTATTGACGTGGAAACGCACAACCTGATCGCAGCACACTTGATGAAAGATG